>JAVLVB010000318.1:871664-888617 GCA_032876305.1 Orestias chungarensis | reverse complement strand
TGTGTGTGTGTGTGTGTGTGTGTGTGTGTGTGTGTGTGTGTGTGTGTGTGTGTGTGTGTGTGTGTGTGTGTGTGTGTGTGTGTGTGTGTGCCTGCGTGCGTGCGTGCGTGCGTCTGTGTTTGTGTGTGCCCTAATTCTGAGTTTCTTTTCTTTACAAGGAAATGTGTCTATTCTTTTCCTTAGAGCTTATTTATTGATTAGAGACCATACAAGTGTAAGTACAAGTACTGGTGTGTACAGTGCCCGTGTTGGCTGTGTTTTTCCTTCGAATTAGCAGGCTAGATGTCGCTAACCAGCACCTTTTACCCTTCCTGTCTGAGCCTGTGCACTTCAGAACCCAAAGGGAGAGTTAGAATTAGAGCTAAAAGACGTATTTACCCCTTCTGTGACTTTATGCTCTGTTACCAAGCACAACGCTTAAAGCGCACTCACTACCCCTTGTCCTGAGGGGATGTGCTGATCCAATGTGCATTCATTTGTTAAACCCTAAAAGTCTGTTTCCGTCTTAATAGAATTCATCCGAACCTGGAAAAAGAAATGTTCCCACCAAAAAGGGTTTATTATATCCCTTCAGTCAGGATGGTGGTGAGAAATTTGAGCATAATGAATACAAATCTCTGTCGAGGGAGTTGAACCTTTTATCTTAGTAAAGGAATTAAAAAGGACTGCAGGACTATATATATATATATATATATATATATATATATATATATATATATATATATATATATATATACACCTTCTCTTTTGTACCATTCACAATGGAAGAAATGCAAGAAATCTGATCTGAAAAATCTATTAAACTGCACATCTTTGGGTTTTTAGCTTGTCATTTTCATGATTGTGACTTCTGCTTGAGATTACTATGTATGCAGTAGATTAACATCATGACCAGTACGAGATAATGCCATTCAGACCTTTTTAATAATTCACAGGTATGATGAGAGCTGCGCTTGTCACGGTGCTAGTCCACTTCGTTATTTTGTCTACTATTCCTTGCCAATGTTATGCATTGTTTTGAATAAGTTATCTGGTAACCTCGAGGAGTAGCAATACACGCAGGCTCCTTTACTGGACACCTTAAGAAAATATAAAAAAAACTAAAGTTTGTGCCAGCCTGTGTCTGAAAAAAAAAAAAATCGACCAAACCCTGCAGCATGCTACATTTTTTTTTTTTTTGTGGTTTTCCTTTGCAGAGGTCATCAGGTGGTCTTTCAATACCGCTGTGTGCCTTTCAAGGCACTGTATCTCTCCAAGCACCCACGGGCAAAACGCTCTCTCTTTCCACCTATGAGGTCAGCAGTGATGGCCTCAAAATCTCTCCCAACAATGCCAAAAAGGTAAGGATGCTCTATACAATCTTCTCCTAAAAATGTTGTAGGAAGACAAGCTTTGTTTTCATTTCTTATCAGTTTGTTATGGAAACTGTTTGACATTTAACTGAGTTTTTTTTTTTGGTATGTACTTAAACATTAGTTTTGTTTAAAAAAATATATGTTAGATTTATGCAGTGATACGTCTACTGAGAGGAGAGTTGACTGAAATATCTAAGAGGCAGTAGCTTAGAGACAATAAGTTTAAAGCATTCATCCTAGCCAGATATATTAAATCACTCTGGGCGTGTCCAAATTCAGGGGTTGCATCTTTCAAAAGACCCAGCCTAACTAGTCGATCTTTAGTCCTTCATTGATCACAGAGACAGGAAGTGAGTAGCTATGAAATTGGACAGTAAAGCTTTTAGATTTATATCCGCTCTTATTTTGATGTATCTCTTTTCCCCGAGTAACTGTAACGGCGCTATATATAAGCTGGTAAAGATGAAGCGCAAACCTTTATTATATTTAGCTTACATTTTTACATATTTAAAACATATATATAAAAAATGCCTATCCAAACAACAAAAGCCTAAAAACACAACTGATTAAAGGTATATTTTAATATACTTATATTTAAGGCAGTATTTCTTTCCTGCTCTTTCTCTACCTTTCTCCCACTGAAACTGAAATTCTGGCAACCCTGATGCTATTGTGATCTTTTCACTGCTCCTTATGAATGCCATTTCTCCCAAAAACTTCAGTTCAGTACAGAAAACTTTCTCTTCTGCAAACTGTGTGGTGGCTGTGTAAATGTCTCAGTTGTGAATGAAAGCAGCTACATCTACAAATAATCCCAAAAAAAAAATGTAATAAAAAAATATTTAAAGTAGTTAGAAGTCAGGTGTAGCAGTTACATGGCACAAATTACTTCGAACTACAGTTGGGCTATGTAGATACTATCACTATAATGATAAATTAATAAAAACACAAATTCTGCCCTTGAAAAGCATACCACAATAAAATAGACTTGTTTATGACAATATTTACATATTGTTTTCAATCACTAAATCATTTACAGTACCTGCATTTAATCATATTTTTTTATTATTTGTTGCTCTTATTGAACACAGTGGTAAAACATAATTATAACAAGTCAAGTTTCAAAAAATAACTGACCTTAATTTCTCGATAAATTACAATTCTTATCTTGCCAAAAACAGTAAATGATATGGTAATGCACAATTGTCCTACAGAAATTTTGAACAAACCTTCCACATACAAAGCTCTTTGTGCAGTGGATAATATGTCAGGGATCTGCAGTTAGGAATAATTCACATGTATGGGCTATAATCAGTAATCAATGCTAGTTTTGTCAAGATTTGAAGGTTTTGTGGAGCCGAAACTTAATAAATCATGTTTTCCAAAGTTTTATTGCACACGTCATTTAGTCTTGTTACAAGAATTAATGTCTCAGTATGACATTATACCCAAACTGTTTTTTGGATACTTCAGTTTAATTGCAGTTTTGTACCAACACCAAGTTGCCCTAATTTTAGTCTTAAACATAGAATCGTATCTACCTATTTCAAGACACTAGTTGCATATTTGATACCTTTTTTTTAATGAAACTTTTTCTGCATTTCTGGCCTGGATTTCAGTAGTTTCCTTAAAGTGTCAAAAGGATACCCAACTTGCTTTCATAAAAAGAAGGGGAGGGATAGCGAAATACAGAGAGTAAAAATAACTTGCGCAAGTAATTTCTATTTCTTTTAGGTGGAAGTATATCGCTCAAAATCTGTTGGCCATGAACCCAGTGCCGATGACCCGGGATCTGGAGGCCAGACCGGTGACGCCAACGTCAGCTGTGTTGGAATGGAGATCGGCATGGGGATGGGAATAGGAGCTGGGATGGGGGACACCAACGTCAAGATACACCTCGAGGTTTTGGAAATCTGTGATAACGAGGAGGCCATGGACAGCGTCTCCATTGTTTCTAACATCAGCCAGTCCTCCACGCACGCCCGCTCGCCATCGCTGCGCTACTCTCGCAGGGAGAATCGCTTTGTTTCGTGCGACCTGGGTGAAACTGCATCCTACTCCCTGCTCATCCCCAGCAGTGGCAACACTGAGGCAGAGACCATCAATATCACCATTCCTGACACTGTGGAAGCTCACCGGCAGAACAGCCGACGGCAGACACAGGAGAGTTCAGGGTATCATGAGGATATTCAACTGCTTAATGAGGCTTACAGGAAGCAGGCAGGTGAGGGGCAAGAGTGAGATATGTACAAAATAACAAAAGAGGGGCCTCTCAGGGGGAGGTTGAAAGAGCAACTTAGGCAGTAAAGTCAGTGAGACAAATTTCCTAATCATTCCATATGTTTTTTCTTTACGATCACAGCTTCAACACAGCTGACAGGTGTTATGAGTAGAAGTTGATTGCAGTATAATAGCCTTTTTGCCTACTCCTGTGTTTCTTCGTCAAGTAAAAACAAAAATTAAAGCACAAATATATGTTATGTGTGAATAAAACGTGAAAAAAAAGGGCCTGAAAAAATGCATTTTAAAAGAATTTAGATCTTTCAGTGTTTTTCACATTTTGCCCTGAAACCCCAAACACATCTTTCCCAGGGTTAAACATGGTAGCGGCAATATCCCCCTGCGGAGCTCCTTCTAACAGGGAAAAGGGACAGGGTCCAGACCTAAATGCGGTTAACAATCTTTGTAATGACTTGAAAAAGTATTGAATGTAATTTTCTTAGCCAGTCATGTCTTTATCTTTGTGCCATAATCTGAATTTTCAGAGGATTGAAGAAGAATTCTCTTCAATTTTACCTTTCTATCCTAATTTAGGGTTTAATTGTTTAATGGTACCATAGATTTTACTCCTGGATAGCAGATTAAAAAGGTCAGAACAAAACATACTAATATAAGCCACCTTTATATATACATATACACACACATACATATATACATCCACATACATATATATATACATATATATATATAAATTAAATAAAAGAACACAATTCATCCTTTTCTTTCTCCTTCATAACCACCGGCTGGTTTATTTCACTGCAGCCCCTCAAAAAGATACTAAAACATGTGGTGGTAACATGACAAGGTGTAGAAAGTTAAAAAGGTATGAATACTTTTATAAAAGGATTAGTTGAATAATACAGAAAGTTAGATATGACATAGATAGACAGATATGAATGGGCACCTGAGCAATAGTATTCACTCTTAGTTTTTTACCATGTGACAGACTTTCACAAAGGAATAGATACAGCAGAGGGAAAAAAATATTTAGATGTTGGGAGAGAAAAAAGCTGAAGGCTGATCACATATCTCATTTAAAAACATCTCATGCGGACTACGTCACTGGTTACTCAGCGGTAAGGAGAGGGCCCACCTGACCTATCGGTCTGACTCATTCCACTGTGTGTTGGGCATGAGGATGAAAGTGTCTGGTGTGATGTCAGACAAGCACCAAAAGTATTCATGCTGCCATGAAAAAAATGAAATGTGCTAATTTTACCGGTCTTCCCAGTTACCATTTCTACACTAATCGGCATCAAGTTAGAGAACTATCCAGGCCTAAAAAGTAAATAGGGGACTGGGTGATTACTAAAGATAAGATAAAAAGAGATTTGTATTCAGCACACCTTTCTGCCTCATTCCGTTTCCCTGCCATTTAAATGAGTGACTGTGTATTTTATTTCTGCAGGCAGCACATAACTTCCCATTCCTATTCCCATGCCACTTTAGGGAATAATTTCTCTGTCTGCTTAATTTACTTCCTATCCAATCAGTGACTCAGAGAAACTTCTCATTATCTACATGCATAAATCTCTAACACCATTAAGCTTTCCACAAGCCTTTTCAATAACAAAAATGATTGTGAAATAGAGAAGCTATTAAATATCTATTCTCAAAGATAATAATAGTGTTTATATTAATACGTTTACGCACATTACCTTGTAAGCGTAGTTACAGACGCTAGTAAATTAGCTGTTGTAATTTATTCTTACAACTCAGATGTATTTAATTACATTTTATCACAGTAATTCTTGTATTTTTAGCTTGGTTCAACACTTCGCTCGTACTGTGCCTGGGTTTAATTTGCAGACTTCTGTGTTGCCTGTTGCATCAGCCAAAACGGCTCCCGTCCTCCCGAAGACTGCCATTAAAGATTCATTCCAGGAAATTACCTCCACCAATTTCTGAGATCCGCTCTCCTATTTCAACTGCTCCAGGGTAGATTATGGGAGAGAAAAAACATACAGGCATATGAGTAATGATGAATGTAGAGCTGTGTTTGATGTCAACCCCTTTTTCTGCTGTTAATTGTGCCTAAGGTTGCCAGTTTGATTACTGCTCAACCTTTACAGCCTAAGTAATTCCACAATTTGTTTGTTTCCCAATGTTACGGTTCATTTACTGCTTAAGCATTATCATAAACCATGTGTTCAATAAACTGTTACTTGTTTTCAAAGAGCTATGGTTTGTGCACCAGCTTTGTTTATTCATTCATGTCATTTCTCAGGGAATATTTGGTAACATGCAAACTATCACTATTGAATTATTTATTAGGGAAAACAGAATGAAGGTACTCTAATTACTCCTATTTTGAGGTAAGCATTAATAGTGGGCCGCATGAATGGCTTTTATAACCCCTTAGGAAAAGAGTATCAGGTTTGCACTGTGCACTATGATCAACGTTATTTAAAATTAGTTGTACGTGGAAGAATTTGTGAGCTAGGAATGTTTCACATTTATAATATTTAAGATTTTTTATTTTTTTTTGGGTGATTAATGATCATAAATCTGTCATATCATTTAAACTTCTGACCCATATGAAATGAGAACTCTCTGGAGATATTTACAATAATGTTTATTTAGATAGATGAGGGGAAGGGGATCCGGCGGTGGACAGCAACGGGTAAACAGCAACGAGTGGCGAGGAACGGGAGACAGCGGAGCAGCAGTAAACGGCAGGGAGCTGGGAACGTCTACGACGTGGGAGACCGGGAGCCTCTGAGGGTGAGGACAGGTAAGGTGAGTAACAGCGAACGGGTGAGGGAAAATGAAGGGAACGGTCTTACTTGGATGAAGTGAACTGTTGTCGCCAGGGAGGAGTGAGTGGTGAGTTTCTTTCAGCAGAGACGGTGAAGCTGTAGTCCAGGGGGTTAGTGCAGCTGATGGAGTTATGCTGGAGCAGGCAGACCAAGCTGAGCCAAGACGAGTGGGAACCAGATGGACGAGGGAAACCACTGGAGATCTTGAGGTGGATTTGAGTTCTGGAGATTAAGGTAACCTGAGGTGAACACAACAGTTGTTAGAGGCGTGGGAAAAACAAAGTAGCAAATAAAAATCTTCACAAAAAGAGGAACAACTAAAGACACAACGAGAAGCATTAAAAAGCCTAGCGACACTAGAGTTTGGCACTGAGACTAGGTTTTACCGGGAGTAAACAAACACTCAGGTAACGAGTATCTGATCCACCACTCCTCTTATACTGGCTCAGCTCATTAGCGCCAACCAGGCGCACCTGGGGTGGAAGGAGCTCCAGCAGAGGAGGAGCACTGGTGACCCCCTGTGGCCAACTGGAGAAGTGGCTGAAAGAAACTCACATTGACAAAATCTTTCATTGTCTTTCACTTATCCGAGATAAGCCTCACTGAGACCATGCCTTACTGCTCTTAGTAAGGCACGCATTGAATACCTCCGAAGGGTTATGTTCAAACCAAGTCTCCTTTCAATACAGATGAGCAGCGGCCCAACTCTGATCTCCCCCTGAATGAGTACCCCATCTCTCAATCAAAAGCAATACTGCAACTCCTGGATCCAAGTTTGAAAGACTCAGTTTAAGCCTCTTCTTCGACACGATAAAGTAAACAATATAAGTAATGAGTTTAAAATATTTGGAACAAGATATGACAAAAGAAAAGTAAAAAGATGAACCCTAGGATCCCCAGAGGTTACGTGTTTTGTGGATTATTCTCCTGTCAGATTAGTGTTAATAAACAATTATGAGTAGCTTTCCAGTCCATACATTTACCGCTAACATATGCCATTATTAAATCCATGAAAGTGGTAAACAATAAAAAACATTATGTGCTCAAGTTAAAGAGATGAAACATAACAAATAACAGTTAGTTTGGATTTGATGAAAAGGTCATGAACAGGCTAGCGAGACTTAGAAGGAGGACTTTATTGCTGGGCAGTAGTTCAGCAGTTTAATTATAATGAAAGTAAATGGGTGATGTTACTAAGGGGCTGGGTGCAAAAACTGAAAAGCAAGCTAAACATTATGGTTGTCATAGGGAAATTGAATAATTGAAATCTACAAGTTTACATAATAGAAGTAATGACATGAGTAAATGCTGATGAGCTAATGTGAAAAAGAACTACTACATGGCAGAATGAGATGAGGAGGAAATAAGCAAAAACAGCAGGAAGAAGAGACAAACTGAGGTCCAAAAATGAATCCTGAAATCTAAAAATAATATTGAAGCCAACAAAAAAAACAGAGACAAATCATAAATAACACAACACATATGCTGTGTAATGCCTCACAAAACAGTTTCGACCTATTAGCCATTTTGCTAATTCTCATCACGTATGTATTGTCTATTTATGTAACAGACCAACACAAAGTTGTGCTTAATTACAAGAATACATTGTTTGTAAACCTTTTTGAAATAGAAATCGGAAAACGTGTGCAAAGTGCAACACAACCTTTTATGGCTTCTCTTTACCAATACATTTCTTCTTGTCCCCCCACCATAAATGTCAGATTTATTGATAAACTAAGTTTTAGTTTCATGGCGGATATGTGGATATCTGGAACTTTCTCAAGAATTACCATGGCTCTCTTATTTTCTTCACTGATTTATCCTCTCTGGGTTTATCCTTTCAGTTTAGATGAATGGCAATGTTGTAGTAGGTTCAGGGTTAAACCATTTTCGTTCTAATCTCAGTTCGCCATGAAAACTTTATATCTTGGGATCTTATTTTATAACCCAACCCTGTTCCAAAAATTCTGAACTGTATGACTCTCCTTTGCGTTTTGTTTGTTAGTCTTCATGATGCTAATTATTCACTAATGTTCCCTTATAAAGCCCCTTTCCTTTCCATTGCATTATTGCGTGCCACCGTCTGTTTGACAATCAATTAGAATCCTAATTAAATATCTGTAAGTGTTGCTGAAATGTAAGTAAATGTGAAGAGGTTTAGGTAGAATTAGTTATTTTTTCTAGAAACTGTAGCCTATGCAGAGGACTCATAACTTTGTGCTTGTGTTTATTAGAAAACAAATTAACTATGAAAAAAATTGGCACTCCTTGCACAACCCTCGGGTTTGCCTTTTAATCTTAAAATCGTAAATCTAACATGGAGTAAACAGAACATTTTTAAACATGTTGACTGCTGATTTCTATGTGCATTTGTTTGAATACATACAAACTTAAATTTTTTATCACTGTCTAGTGGTAATAGCCGATGTTATAGTCAAGTTTAGTTGTTCTGAAAAGCCAAAGTCTTTTATTTTCCCTGAATTGTGCCATTTCAATAACTGTGTCACCAGGAGCATTGTTTGGCTTTTGTAATTATGGAGTCCTTTATTATACAAGAGCAAAGAAAAGTGAAAACAAAGTATGCCAAAGCATTTAATTTACGGGAATTTTCATAGTTAAATGTTTAATTAGAAATATTATTTGAGTGGAGGTCTGAAAACAAGGGGAAGTAAATATCTCCCAACAGCTCTGAAAATACCGTGAAGCCTTGCAACAAATGAAACAGACCTTGCTCCTTTCATAGCAGTTGTTTACGCAACCTCTCTGCCACTCAAAAGGCTTTTCTCAGCTTTAATTTCTCAGCATAGCCCTTTGGTACTTTTTCCTTCAGTGCCTCACTATTTGCCTAAATTGCTTTTTTTTCTTTCACACTGGCTCATTTCAAATCTATAATTTGTTTCTTTTGAAGCAGCCAGCTCAGATATCCGTGGTGCTTCACCACCCTTTTTTAAAAAGAAATGTCACGTACGGGCTTGAATATTTGCAAGTGAAGCAAAAGATATTCTTCAACTAAAACAAATCTGTCTGTTTGGTTAGTAAGCATTTCAATTTTAGGGCGTAAATATGGTTTTGATAGTTTAACATTTACAAGAATCAGATAAGGTGGGAGAAGTCTATTTAAATATAACCTTACAACAAACAGACACGGAAATCTCCATCTTTGATAAATAACATACTTAGTCCCCACTGTGACAATATTCATCAATTTGTGGTAGGTGTGTTGATTTCCGCTTTTGAAAGATTATAAACTAGTTTCATATTCATGTTCTTTAATGCCTATCTAATGAAATTACCAGTCAGAATCTGAATGAAAGAAGATAATTTTAAAGGGAGGAATGTTATCATGACAACAAAATTATGGTTGTATAGGATCAACTATGTTTTTTATTTGTAAAAGTCCCAGTCATAATAACTGTCTTCATCTAAAATGTGATGAATTAAAGACATTTGTTGTAAGAAATTGGTATATATGAGAGAGAAGCATAGGAGGCAGTGAAGAGAAAATATTTGCCTCCAACTAATTTCTTCTTTCCTCCTGTTTAGACACAAGCTGACAGGGAATGTTATCAAACAATTTTTAACATTTAATATGATCTTAGTAAATAAATGTTGATATGAAATGATGATATCATTATGGAGGATAAACAAAACTATCCAAGATAGACTAGCTGTGCTTAAAAAAAACTGATCTGTAAATCTAATAACCGCCTCTTTTGCTGCTTGTTACAGTATCACTGGGAATGAGTCTGTTACGTTGCTGTTGCTTTAATTTTTGTACACTTTCCTTTGTAGCAACGCATACGTTGAGCTGCATTGGAGGGCTTTCGAGCAAGACCAACCTATGTAAAGTTCCGCATCACAATTGCATGTAAATATTTGAACGTACAAGGCCACCTCTAAACCTTTACTTTGTTTTAGTCCTTAATTTTATAGTGCACTGCAGATTGTCGTCCTGTTGCATCGCCCAAGGTTTTTAAGTCAGTTCCACCAATAACGACAGGCCATCCAGGCCCTAAGGAAGGAAAACAGCCTCAGAAGTTCACACTGCCACCACCATGTCTGACTGCTGGTAAGATGTAATGCTATTTTATGTAATCAGTGTAAAAAAAAAAAAAAAAAAACTTTCTGAAAAGTTTTGAGATCATTAGGGTGTTTTTGGGAAAGTGGGACATGTCTGTGATGTTTTCTTTTACTAGCAGTGAATGAATTAGTTCTTGCCTGATTTTTGTTTTTCCATGGACGCACTTGATGAATCATGAACACTGACCTTAAGAAGAAATTAGGCTCGGGATGCTTTAAATGTTTCTTTAAGCTCTTTTGAGGAATCCTGAAATAAATAGCACTTAGATTTTTGTCCACTGTTCCATGTGTTCACCATATGTTGGATGTGTTGCTTTTTGAGACCAGCAGTGCTCTTTATGTTATTAGGACATGTCCTTTATAGCGAATTGCTTGATCTGAGATGTCAGACACTGATTGGACATGGGTGGTTGATAGAGTCTGTATGTTTTCATAAAGCATGTGCTTGGGTAGATTATTTTGCCTCCTAATTAATTAAATAAGAATTTTTAAATGTATTTTTTCTGCTATTATGCTTTTTTATTGTATAGAAATGTCTTTGGTAGTAACATTTAATTTTAATAAAGCATTAAGGGCATAATATTTTTGTTGTTACATTAACAGTTTCACTAAAAGAATCAGTAAAATAGAAAATAGTATATTTTATAGTAATATAGTATATTAATTACTAATCACAAGAAACTAAAAAGATCACAATGAAGCATAACAAATCACTGTCTAAAATAAATCAGCTACCTGATCATTACTTCTTATAATTTAATTGTTTCTAGACATGACTAATGTAGGTTATCCATTAAACTACAACATTTAAGATTTGTATGTATATAAAGTGCTGGGAGCTTTAATGTTGTTAATCAACATTAGGTTTATTTAGAATGTGATACACTGGCTTTGTGAACCTTCCCTACAGAATACCATCTGAGGTAAACATTTTAAATCTCTCAATAAAAACTAATGGAGCTGCAGCACAGAGGACCTGGAATGTGAAAGGTGAGAGTCCAAAACCAGTCAGGTTGAATGTTTTTGGCAATGCTGTAATCTTTAAAGTCCAGACAGGAGGTCACGTTTGAATGCTGCTATGAGATGAATGAACCTTTTAACCTCGTTGAAGAGAAATGTGTGCTTATATGATTCAGTTGCAACTATAAGGATACTAAACCCGATAGAAAAATTTAATTCTACCCTGTTTTATTGTTAGGGTTTATTGTTAGGGTTAGGGTTACAATTTTAACAGTGCATAACAAAAATAATGTGGTTCCTCCTTTCTGAAATGTATTACAATAAGAAATACTACAGAAGTGGTTTTTGGCCATATGTACCTTGGATGCCAATTTGGGGCCAGCGGTCGCTCAGAGGAAAAGAATTAAACAAACAATTGCTTCATAAAGAAAGATATTTTTTAAATCTTTTCATTTAAATTTGACAACAAATAGATGTGTTACAGGTATTTATCTATTAAACAGGTTTAATGATAACACAATTACCAATGAATGCCAAGACATCCACTTTATATATTTGTGAGCAGTTTTCTTGAAGAAGCTAAAATAGGCTTTTACCTTTATACCTTTTTCCACTTTATTCAATGATGAGTATGTTAGGTGAGGGTCTGACACAGATTTTGGTTGCCAATGCCCTAAACCACAAAACTGCTGCTAAAAGATATTTTTGGCAATTAACTCTCTAAAACAAAAGAAATGCCAAAAGCTTCAGAATAAATTTCCACATGCTTTGTGAATAGTCTTTTAGATGGTTATTTCAAATTCAAAGCAAATTTGTGTTATATAAATTATATAAAATGTGTTGTCCACTTTTTTCCCCAACTGTTTTTTCTTTTCCCAAAAAAATGTAATGAGGTGGACTTTAAAAGAACACAGAAGAACTGTAAGTGCAAAGAGACATTATCAGAATTGTGAAAGTTATTATACAGGAAAGGTGAGACACAACAGTAGGGATCTCTTCAGAGATCAGCAAAAAAAAAGAAACTGATAATGCCTCAGTTGCAGAAGGATTGAAAAGTCATTTTAGACTCTCATTAAATTTGAAGAGCAAGATTTCAAGAAGTGCAGTTGTGTGAGGACATGCACGGACAGCAGCTTCTTGAAACTGGGACATTTAAAGCTTGAGTCTGCATGTATCAGCCAGGAAGACAAAACGAGTTTCAATGTCTGGGGTAATGGGTTTGTTAACGGAATCAGAAACACTGAGTTATAAAAAAAAACACTCAGAAGAAATGTGGGAATAAAGAAAACTACAATTTTTATTAAAGAAAAGGATAGAGATGTCGGCCCTTTTGACGAAAGCATTTCCTAAAAGTTTTGTTATGACGTTAATAGGTACTCTGTAAGTAGCCTTCTACCTAACCCCTGCCTTGAGGTTCAATCCAGTTACTGTGAGGAGATTTTTACCCTTTTTTTACAGGCAAAATTATTGTTCTGAGACACCATTTGTCAAATGCCCAAATGCCCTTTAGTCTGTGTCAATAAGCCTTAATCATCAGTCTATTTTTAAAACAGCTTGTTGGCTGTTGCTTTCCACGCAATATGAATTAGTGTTAATTGCTCTATGGTTCCAGTCACTTTCTCCTAAACTTTAAGTCTTAATTAGCCTTTTTTTACAAAGTCTTGTTTGTTTCACCGCAGGTCTGGGCAACGGGCAGGCCAGTCCATAGCTTCAATGTTTTCATCTTGCAGGAACTGCATACATACTCCAGCCACATGAGGTCTAGCATTGTCCTGCCTTAGGAGGAACCCAGGGCCAACCGCCCCAGCATATGGTCTCACAAGGAGTACCTAATTGAAGTCAGGCTACCTCTGGCGAGCACATGGAGGGCTGTGCGGCCCTCCAAAGAAATGCCACCCCAAACCATTACCGACCCACTGCCAAACTGCTGAAGGATGTTGCAGGGAGCAGCTAACTCTCCACAACGTCTCCATATTCTGTCACATCTGTCACGTGTGGTACACCTGCTTTCATCTGTGAAGAGCACAGGACGGCAGTTGCGAATTTGCCAATCCTGGTGTTCTCTAGGAAATGCCAAGCGTCCTGCAAGGTGTTGGTCTGTGAGCACAGTCCCCATTTGTGGACATCGGGCCCTCATACTTCTGTTCCTCCTTGCACAAAGGCGGATGTAGCTGTCCTGCTGCTGGGTTGTTGCCCTCCTACGGCCTCTTCTGGGTCTCCTGGTGTACTGGCCTGTCTCCTGGTAGCACCTCCATGCTCTGCAAACTTTCTTGCCACAGCTCACATTGATGTGCAATCCTGGATGAGCTGCACTACCTGAGCCACTTGTGCGTTGTAGACTCTGTCTCATGCTACCACAAGTGCGAAAGCACCACCATCACTCAAAAAAGACCAAAACCTCAGCCAGAAAGCATAGGTAATGAGAACTGGTCTGTGGTCCCCACCTGCAGAACCACTCCTTAATTCAGCGTGTCTTGCTAATTTCTGAAGATTTCCAGATGTTGTCTATTCCATTTGCACAACAGTATGTGAAATTAATTGTCAAACAGTGTCGATTCCCAAGTTGACAGTTTGATTTAAAAAAAGATTTACTTGGAGTTATATTGTGTGAGGAGGTGGAACATCTGGTGCATTGGTGCTGATAAATGACCCTCTGCATCAATGTGTGGAAGACATAAAAGATTGTAATGGATTTCAGAGACAAGTGCGCAGTTTCTCCCTGAACATTGGAGGAGCAGCTATGTAGGTAGTTTCCAGCTACAAAACTAAGCCAAGTTTATTTTAATTGTGTAATTGTATGCTAAAGACATATAAAAATGGCAGAAGCCTCATATTGTCTTCCATTAGGAGGGTATTTTTAAACCGTAATGGAAATGCCCTCGTCTAATCTAGTTATGTGTCTGAAATTGTTGATTTCCCTCTTTTTCTATGCAAACGAAATTAGACACAGTTAGCTGGTGCTTTTTCTAATCTTACAGAGCACTTAGAACGTTAAAACAACAACACACTCAAGCTTTTGCACACAAATGTATAATCTTACTTCCAGAGCATTGATTCCTGTAGGATTCAGTGTGTTACCAAACAATGTCTGAGCTGAGTTCAAAATACCAACCTGATTATCAGTTTTCTTTTATCTAATTTAAAACTTTCGGAAAACTTTTTCTTTATTCAGTGTAGTAGAACACAGTTGAGTATTCTGTTATTTAACTCAAGAGTAGCAATAATTCACAATAATATTAATATATTATTTCTAACAGTGTCTTTCCCCCAAAAGTAACTATTCACTATCAATATTGGCAGTTCACAATAATAACAAAAAAAACTAAAGGAAAGCTTTTGAATGGCTTTTTTTAAGAACTCTATTTGACCAGCATGACACCTAAGGGGCACTGACTGGGATTCTGTAGGGTCATTGTCTGCAGTCAGCATCTCATCTGCAGTGGACTCCATGAATCCTCCATGTTAGTTTAGATACATGAACGACAGTTTGAACGACTCTTCTTGCTTTGCTCTCGACGAAGGCGGATGCTTTCTCTCTGTCTCCCGACCTTCCCCTTATCTGTCCTGCTTCAGCTCTGCATTTTGTGTTTTTCATTCTTTTTTATTTATTTATTTTTTAATTCTTTTTGGAGCTTCTCTCTGCATATCTTCAGAAAACCGAAAAATCCATCAGCAAGATGCCTCCTTTTTCTTTTTCTGAGGATGACCACGCTAATCTCTTTCAGAAACTCCACATACTGGAAACCAAAATCCAACGACTAGAAGTAAATGTGAAAATAAATGGCGGTTACGATACAACTTTACCTCTTACTGGAGATGATGCTGCTACCCGTCAGCTAATCAGCACGGGCAAAGACAACCAGAAACAGGAGGATGTTGCTTTGAATAACAAGACAAGTAATGTCTGGAATGTGCTCGGCGCTAAACCGAAGAGTAAGTCATCTCAGAGGAAGAAGAGAGAACCAGCCCTGTCTGCTGATATCTGCGATGCGACCGGCTGGCCTGCACTACCGACGAGACCAAAATCCTCCTCGACTCCAGTCGTTCGCAGGACACAGACTTGGACAGCAGTCAGTGGAAAACTAAAAATGAAGCTTCCTCCTCTTCAAACAACTATCCCACTACAGAACAGATTTGCACCGCTACAGAAATCCAGTTCTCCACTTGATCACCAGGATGAAGTCTCTTCACACAGCAATGTAAACCGAAAAAGAAAATCAGAAAATAAAAGACAAAGAGGGAAGCTAATGCAAGGTACTGAGACTCTGATTGTTGGTGATGCTGCGGTGAAGGATTTAAGATACGTGTGTGGGAAACGTACAAAAATACTGTACTTTCCAAAGGACATGGTATCCGATGTGAGAGACAATATTGTGGAAATTCTGGCTGAACATCCAACTGTTAAGACCCTTGTTCTACACCTGGGATCTAACAACACTGTGAAACGGCAGTCTGAGGTGCTGAAACCGGACTTCAAGAAGCTATTAGATACAGTTAATAATTTGGATGCTGACGTGTTCATCAGTGGCCCTCTACCACCAATGAGAGGAGATGAGAGGTTCAGCAGGCTGTTCAGCCTGAACAAATGGCTGTCAGGTGTGTGTGCCACTTACACCTTTAGTTATATTGACAATTTCAGTTTTTTCTGGGACCGCAGACATTATTTTAAGGCAGATGGTCTCTACCTCAATAGATCTGGAGTCAGGCTGTTTGCAGCTAATCTATTCTATGTTTTGAGTTCCCATTCTGCTCCAGCAACCAAGGACAGAACGAAGCGAAAACATGAAGATAAGGATAAGGATGTGACGCAGCCCAGAAATTTCCCGGAGACGTTGGCAACCCAGCCCCCTCCTGCGCCTCCAGACGACGTCCTCCTGGAGCTTTCTCCACTAAAAGGCAGTAATGATGACCCGCCCTCATCAAGATCATCCTCCCCATCTCTTCCTCTTCTGGATTTTACAGAACACATGAAGGAGCTGGTTAGTGTTGCCACCAGGATGACCCCATGCCCCAGTCCTCTCCTATCCCGTCGTCCTGTCACTCCTCCCCCAACACAAACTCATTATGTAAACTCCATCTCCAGTGTACAGAGACGCAGCCCAGAGAGATTGATATGATATGCATTGGGTCCAGGCAGCAGTACTGCATGTACCCATGGCTCATTCCAGGATAAGCCGGGGCCCGATGTGGAAGTACCTTCCTTCATCCCTGTAGTAATACGTAGCAGAAAACGATTAGTCAGCCATCAAAACAGTCCAAAACAGTCTGTACGCATCTCAAATCTTGTGTTCACTACTCGTCAGCCACAGTCAGCAAATTACAGTAACACGCTGAAACTCGCTGTACTAAATGTCAGATATTTGGCAGGGAAAACCTTTCTGATTAATGATTTGATATCATCTCCTAACCTTGATTTTATGTTTTTAACCGAGACATGGCTCGATAAAAACACAGCTGATACAGTCCTGATTGAAGCTAGTCCGACTCACTCAATTTTTATCTGAAACAAGTCAAAACCA
>JAVLVB010000318.1:852083-865064 GCA_032876305.1 Orestias chungarensis | reverse complement strand
CATTAAATCAGTAACATCAGCAGCCTTTTACCATCTTAAAAACATTGCCAGAATCAGAGGAATAGTCTCTAAACCAGACCTAGAAAGACTTATCCATGCTTTTATCTCTAGCAGGTTAGACTACTGTAACGGCCTGCTCACTGGGCTTTCTAAACGGGCCTTAAGACAGCTTCAGAACATCCAGAATGCTGCTGCTTGAGTTCTGAAAAAAACCAGGAAATATGACCACATTAGTCCAGTGCTCAAGTCTCTGCACTGGCTTCCTGTCACTCAAAGAATAGACTTTAAAACAGCCTTGCTTGTGTAAAAATCTCTTCATGGTTTAGCCCCAAAGTACATATCTGACATGTTAGAGCCATATGAACCAGCCAGGACTCTGAGAACCTCAGGTAGTGGCCTCCTGATGATGCCCAGAGTCAGGACCAAACAAGGGGAGGCTTCATTCCAGTGTATGCTCCTAAAATCTGGAACGGTCTTCCTGAAGAGGTGAGACAGGTTTCAACTCTGCCGTTGTTTAAATCCAGGCTGAAAACAGCCTTATTTAACTGTGCATATAGCAACTGAGAATATTATTACTATTATTATTATTTTACTTTTATTTTATTTCTTTTAAATTCAAAGCTGATTTTATTGTCTCATTTTCTGATCTTTTTTCCTATGTAAAGCACTTTGAATTGTCTTGTACACGAAAATTGTCCTATACAAATAAACTTGCCTTGCCTTGCCTTTGCACCTCGAGATAAATAATGAAAGAATGAATAAACAAACAAACGAACTAAAACACAAATAAATAAATGAGATTTAACAAATTAGATTAGGTTCAATGAAAAAAAAAAATCTGTTGTTTTTCCTCTTCTTTTTGGGAGACGTCCCACACACGTATGGGACGTCAATACGCAGCAGCCGTTAAACCCATACGTCATATTTATGCGACACACCGGGCAGCAAACAGCGTTAACTGTCTGTAACACTTTTTTCCCCCTTGCTTTTACTTGATGCGTTTTATTTATATATCGAATGGAGCGGCTTTGTTAGAATTTAATTTACCTTTAGCAGTTGGACATCTGATAAATACCGCAGTAGGTCCTTTGCAGCTTGAACTTGAACCAGTTCATTATTCAGAGCAGCGTTAACGTTTTCTTCTTGCATGTCTCCCTCATAGAGAGAGGCTTTATATGTAGTGCGTTTTATTTTCTTACGGCGCCATGAGTTACAGCTACAGAGGTGGAGGTGGACGAAGAAGCAGAAAGGGAGAAAGAGGGTTCAGGGATGGGAGCAGAGAGAGGCCGGACAGAGGAGGAGGAGGTCCAAGAGGACGTGGTTCCGACTGTGATCAGGACCATGGAACAGGAGGAGGTGAAAAGGACCGTCCTCCTCCACACCTGAGGGGCCGGGAGATTGGGCTGTGGTACGCCCGCTACGGAGCCGTGAGGAGGAAACAAGCGGACCGCAGATCGGTACGTGTTGCTCTGGTTCGTCTTCAGTCTGCAGTCGAGCGAACGCTTTAAATCACTCCCAGGTTCTGTATTATTCAGTTTGTTTTTCATACTTTTCGAAGGCCAAACAAACCTCTTTTATAGTTTAAACTTTCCACTTCTTCTGTTTGATCGCAATAATTAGAAAGACCAAATCCAATTGTTTACTGTTGCATTTGACTCGTAACTGGAACAGTTCGGGGTGCTGAATGCTGCAAGTCGAGGCAATGTGCTGGGTTCCCTTAGACTGGAAACTTTTTAAACTGACCTGTTTATGATGTGTTGCAGGATTGGTTTGGAATGAAAGTGCCTTGAGACGACATGTGTTTAAAATTGACGCTATATCAATAAATCTCGAATCTTGAACAAAGCAGGTGAAGGTTGTTTTCACCCCTTTTGTGTATTACAGTTTTTAAAAACTTCTGTCATCACTCACAATGTGAATGCCGAGATTTCCTGTTTACTTCAATTTGGGTTAAATAGTTTATTCTAGGCTTTAGTTCTATGTATGTAGTATAAAGTTTGTCTTAGTTATTTAATTACTTAAGTCAATCTTAGTTCAGTTAAGTCAACTATCTCCACTTGCACTTCATTTATTGAAAGTGTCTACAGTTATATAGGTAAGGTTAAGATAGGCCTGCTTTGGCTGTGCCACTTATTTGTCACTAAAGTCAGTAATGTTGTGTGTGTATCACCGTGGGATAGTGAGAAACGTAACTTCGATTCCTTTGTATGTCTGGACATGTAAAGAAATTGACAATAAATTTGACTTTGACTTAATAAGAAAACTGTTTGGTCGGCAACAGTTGACAGATTAGAATAATAGAAAACTGTACCAAACATTATCTCATATTTTTTTTGTCCCCTAACAATGCAGCTGATTGGGGCAGTAAAACAAACAGATTTTTCCCCTTTGAATATATGTGTGCAGCGTGCGGTGGTCCATATGGATGAGGCCAGAGAGGAGCACATCACCAAGCTGCTTAACTCTGTCCAAAATAACCAGTATGGCTCAACAACCAGCAGCAAGAACGCACATTCCTCAGTGACTGACAACTGGCTGACCGCATCCAGCAGTAGCGGCCACTGGTGAGAGCTGCGTGGGATTTACAAAGGGGACTCACTGTCAAGCTTACTACGTAAAGGAAGTATGAACTAAGAAGTTATTTGGAATGTTTGTAGCTGACATTGTGTCTGTTGTAAAACCAGTTACTTTGATGGGGATATGCCTGAAGAAGAGAAATACAAATCAGAGGAAGAGGAAGAGGAGGAAGGTACTTCTAAACAGAAGAAAGAAAGTCGTGCATCCCAACGGTAAAAGTGTAACTTACCCTATCATGTTTACATGTCCATAAAAATAACAGCATATGACGCAGATATACTAATAACAGGAATATGTAATTGAAATAAGATATCAGGTGTAGGCAGTTCTAATGTGCATTATCTAGGCATGGCAGACATACGTACAGTTATCCACGTTAGTTCCAACCAACATTCTCCAGCCGTGTGTCCAGAGTTTACACAACTTTTTATCATCACCATAGTTGGATCTTATTTCATCTTTTTTTTTCCTTGTTCCTAAAGTTTAGGTAACATGATTTGGTTATAACTTCAGCTGCAGGTGAAAAAGAAAACAGAGGATGTATGACGAGGAGGATAAGGATGAAACTGCTGTTAAGTCACAAAGTGGTAAATTGAAAGAGTTATGCAAAAAATGGTGACTTTACATAGCTTTGGATTTTTTTTCCTGCTCTTTATTTTAATTTTTTAATAAAAATATGGCTTTGAAAGTCATTTTGCCATTCACATGAATTAGAGTACAGCCCTAACTCAGCTTGGACAACAGTTGGAGCATTTCTGGTTGTGTAACCATAACCACATTTATCAGGTCTTAAACTATATTTCTAACGGGTTATTTAATGTTTGCTCAGTGCCTCGTCCAAAGCAGCAGATAAAGATGAGCCACCAGATACCTGGGACGAAGATGATCAGGACGAGGTGGAGAAAGGAAAGCCGATCAGCCACGACAAAGATCTAGAGTTCCTATTTCAGAAAGCAGTCAGAGATACAGAAGTGGATGATGCATTGAAAAGAGATTTGCAAAGCAAACAAGCGGATCGAAATTACAAAGAAATGTTGGTAAGAGTTTAGATTTACAGTTTGAATTTGTTGTCACCATTATGACTGGTAATGAGATCTTGCTAAGAACCTCACAATTTATTTCAATTTCGAATCTTTGGCTTTCAATTTGATTGATTTTTAAGTCAGTGTTGCACAAAAAACTTCAACATTGCAATTATAGTAGTATACAAATAGTTCACTGGAGTGTCTATTAATAGTTTTATAATAATATTTTTTCCTGAGCAATAAAATGTATAAAACTAAAACAAGCCAATCAGCAGTCTCTACAGAAAAACGCGATTCCGCGATCGCAGATATTCCAGGAAACGGCTTAGAATATGCTGGGGTGCGCATATTCCTAAAAAGCTGCATATTTACCCAATAAATAGCAGCCAAGCACAGAATGATGTAAATTCGCCTGATTTTACTGATCCTACATTTGTTTGCTGACAGTTGAAATTATTTCTTATATTTGACCTGACTTTAACCCCCCGGCCAAAAGTGAATGATCCGGCGTGTAGTGTAGGGAAGTCATCACCCCCTGTGCCACAATAACTAGCAGACGTTTTGGACTGCTGTGGCACGTCAGCAAATCCGCCTTATTGAATATGGCAAATCAGCCTCATGAACTAATAAAAGAAAATGGACAGAACTTCATATAGCACCTTACTACAGGGTGCTGTAACTTAGTTATAACTGGCTTTGTTCTTAGATATATTCTGTATTTCATAACTAAGCAATGTTCATATTTTGTACTTTTGCACTCTGCTCATACTAAGTTATAGATGACCTTAAATGGTCCAACACTTCAATTTAGCTTAACGGGACTAAATAACTGTGTCAGCTATGCTACATTATGCCATGTTTGCTGCTTACTATAGATGAAGCAATGTGTGGGAGAAGCATAGTGTCTATTAGCATAATTTTGTTTTATAGTAATAATAACGTTATGTTAAAACAGGATTATGTATACAAGCTGGTATTAAAAGCTAAACATGTAAAGTGCAAACTTAAATGCTTAATGTTTACATACAACATAAAGTTTTGAAGTTGTAGAACTAAAGTAATAAAAAGCTACCCTTTAATTAACTTATTTATACTTTTTACTTCCAGAAATTCAGGGAAAAACTACCGTCATATGGAAAGAAAGAGGCAAGTACTGGTTTAACTATTGTAATATTAATATATATATATATATATATATATATATATATATATATATGTATACGTATTATTTTTTTCTCCCTAAAAATTCCTCAATTTTTACAACCTTTATCTTTCTAGCCTATTGATGGATTGTGTCATATTTTGCTGCATCTCTGATTTGGTCGACAGGAACTAGTGAAGCTGATCAACTCTAACCGTGTCCTGGTGGTCAGTGGCGAGACGGGATGTGGGAAGACCACCCAGGTTACCCAGTTTATCCTGGACGACCACATAGACAGAGGCTTGGGCTCGACGTGCCGCGTGGTTTGCACGCAGCCTCGCCGCATCAGCGCCATCTCCGTACGTTCGCTGCAGGCTTGATTATGTTGGTCCATATGCTTTTTTTTTTTTTCTTGCCTACTAACGAGGAATGTTTTTTTAGCTTTAAAATAAATTTTTTAAAATTAATTAATAACGTTTGTTTTCAAAACTGAGATATTTGTGCTGTTCTCTATCAGGTAGCGGAGCGTGTGGCTGCAGAGAGAGCTGAAAGAGTAGGAAATGGAAATTCTTGTGGTTACCAAATCCGCCTCGAGAGGTAAGCTTTTTTTTTTTTTTCTACCGATTGCTGATGCATGAAATAGAGGTAATGGATTTGACTTTAAAAGACTTAATATGTGTGTGGGGAAAAAAACAACAGTTTATGCCATCTAATTGTGTGGTTCTTAGTCTGTTTCTGATTTAGACTTCATGCCAGCTTTATTTATAATAAATAAAGTGCAGACAACCATGACTTCATAAACAGATCGATTTTATTCTTAACCAGAAAGCTTCTGCTTAAGTTACACTTAAATATGAGATAAATATTCAGCATCATGGAAACAGATTTTCATGCGGAGCGGCATCATCTGTTACCAATACATACCAATACACTTGAAGACAGTGGGGACTACACCAGGAAATACATTTATCTTATGCATTTATTACAGGTTTTTTTTTAACCCTCACTATTTAAATGCAGCAAGGATAACTACACATCATTACAGTGCAGACAGACAACAACCTAATATATGCTACAGAAGGATGTAAAATGTCTGTGTATCAAAATGATAATCTTATCTAACCTAAACGTAGCTGTTTTTTTTTTTTTTTTATCTGGCTGGAAAACAAACTAACAAAAGCTAGATAACAGAAAAAATCTATTTTAAAAACACAGGACAACTGCTATAAAGGTCTGGCTTGGCATCAAATCAAGACATTATATCTTTCATCTAAGATGTTATGGCTTACTGAGGATTCTCAAGAGAGTGTTGCAGGGGAATACGAATTTAAGAGAAAAAAATAAATTGATAAACCTTTGGAGAAAGATGTCTCAGCTGTAGAGGGCAGATAATATCTGAACACAGAAACTTCAGCTGGTTAGAATAAATAATGTATAATGTGTTTGTTGCATCCAAATATGGAGTTGCGATTTCATGGTCTCTTAAAATAAACTTAATTGAGACAGAAATATAGTTTATTGTGGGAAGTGAATGCACAATATGAATAAGGTTTTAATGTCAAACTAAGACAAATCCCATCTCCCAGTTTCCAGTTAAATGTTACAGTAAAAAATTAGTTGAAGCTTATCTGGACAAAATTTGATGCAAATCATTTTTTATTAAATGGATTTGAGTTCATAAAATAATACCTTAAACATGTTTTGGTTTCGTTAAAGTACAACGATCAACCTGAGTGTGTTTTTTTGGAATTTTAATGTTTAGATTTCCAAGGTCAGCTGACGTTTGTAAATGGTGTCTGCCTGTGTGCAGTCTCATCTCGGCATAAATGCAGCTGTGAAGGATATACTTTTAACAGAGTGACCTCATAGCTGACCTGTTACACAATAGTATTGTGCTGCAGAAATGACTATGTGGCGCTACATAGAGCGTTGTGTGTCAAGGCTGTTAGAAGCCCAGCAGCTTCTATTTGTCCCTGAAGCATTTCTGCTTCTTATTGGGTACTTCTAGATGCTAAACATTCTGTTATATCTGTTTTTTTTCCTCGTCTTTGATGAACATTAAACATTTCCATGTCTTTTTGGCTCTCTTGCTTGGTTGTTTTATTTCCGTTCTGACCCTGTGTCATTTTTTCGGTACCCAGAGTTATTACTTATTTATTTGTTTTTTGGGGGGGAAAATGTCAAGGATCTATTATTTTCTCTGTTTGAATAGCACACTTGCATTCATTTTACAGCTAAAGTTCAGTTTTAGAGGAGATGCAGTTGGTAGTTTGGTTTATAAGACAGAAAATTAATCCCAGTTTCTTATGCCATTAGAAGGATAAGCTTTTCAGCAATGAGAACATTTTCTTGTGAAACTCTGAAACTCTATTCTATTTGCTTGTGTATTATTATAGTGGCTATAATATATGTACACTAATGTATGTTATTACTTGGTAATATCTTCTAATATATCTGGTACTTTACATTTTAATAAATAGATGGCAGCTATAAAACACCACATTGAAGAATAATGTTAGGGCTGTTTGATTTTTACGTTTAACAGTCTTAGCATTGTGACTTTAAAAACAAAATTATGTTTAGCGCAATATCTTATTTTTACTTTTGAAATGTCAGACTAGTGTAGATTTTTTTTTTTATTAAAGCCTTTTGTTTTATTAGAAGTTACTTACCCTGCAACATTGCATTGAAAGAGTAAATTCAGATTTATGTGCAAAGGCTGACATTTGGTCTAAAAGGAAAGTTTTTTTTAAATTTGTTTTCTAAAACATTTTAGCAGCTTAATAAATTAATATAAGAATATTACATAGATTACAGTCTGGAGACTACTGTCTACTCTTTTATTCTAGACCTCATTTCTGTCATCTGGAAAATGTAAAGCCTTTCTTCTTTTCCCTTCTTTTACTTGTCACATTTCACAGCCGGTTACCAAGGAGACAAGGCTCAATACTGTACTGTACAACAGGAATTATTCTTCAGTGGCTTCGCTCAGAACCGTGAGTCTGATCCTATCATTCACGTTCTCGCCATCATTGCATCCTGACTAAGCTTTTTGTTTTTTTGCTGCACACTCTGACTTTGCCTTTTTAGCTGTTTTGCTTGACTATAGCGATATGCTATTAGTTCATCTGCCCCTACCAAAATCATTTCCGTAGATCTTCATTTATACCATAGAGAAATAAAGACACATGTTCAATTGTTGACTCATCCCTCCATTCCCTTTGCTAAATTCTAAGCTACTTATGATAAAAATAGGGTCTTATTGAAAACTTTCCCTTGATTGTTTGTCTTCTTTTCTTTGGTTCCAACGTTGGTGAATTATTTGGCTTTGACCAAAATAATTTTTCCTAGTAGTCTATGCACATTGATTTTAATGTCACCTGTTTGTAATTATATTTTTGATTGTTTTGGTCAAACCAGTACAGTATATTGTGAGGAATAAATTACTTCTTTAAAAGAAATAGTTAATACATATTATTACCTACAATGTACAATTGCAGCAAGTATCATGCAAGACCACACATAAAGTGCTCACAATGCCCTTTACTGGTTCAATATCAAATAGTCCCTCAATCTAATCTAGACTATAAAGTCAAATCTCCCATGTTTTCTTTTAGGCTGTTATCCACTGTCAGTCACCTTGTCCTGGATGAGATCCACGAACGAAACCTTCAGTCGGATGTTTTGCTCGTCATTGTGAAGGACTTACTTCAACGTCGAGATGACCTCAAGGTCATCCTGATGAGCGCCACCCTCAACGCAGAGAAGTTTTCTAAGTATTTTGGTATGACGCCTCCAGTTCACACATTTATTTATTTTCTGCTTCAAAGAACTGGAATGAGCGTCCTCGCTTTTTCTCAAACTTATTTCTAGACAAATGTCCAATGATGCACATTCCCGGGTTGACATTCCCAGTGGAAGAGTTCCTACTTGAAGATGTCATAGAGATGACCAGGTACTACAGCGTACAACAGTAGAAGTATTATGACATTACATTTTTGTATGTGTTAGCAGACTGCTCTAAAATATCGCAAATAGTGTTTTAAAGGATCTACAATCACATAAGTAAATTTTAGGTGTTTCATTGTCTCATTCTAAACCTTAAACCTTATTATTTTGATCTATTGTAGTCTACTGTATTGATTTATATTACCCAGATCACATTTTTGCAGTCAATAAACATTTTAATCAATAACTGCAGATATGGCTCGGTGAATTTTCTAGGCAGGCAGAGTCACACACTGGGAGAAAACTGGATAATAATGCAAATGCTTATGCAGGAAAATATTGTTCCATTTTAACACTGCAACATTTGATACTGTTGCCAAATGCATATCTTCAAACACATTCTCCAGTTCTTGTAGACGAGCTGAGTGTTGTTTCTCTGCCAGATATCGTCCACAGAATCAGGATAGTCGCCCTGCGTGGAAGAGACGTTTTTGGCAGGGTCGGCAATCAAGATCAGAGAAAGAGGAGAAAGAGCTGGAATACAAAGAGAGTTGGCCGTCGTATGCACGCACACTGCAGGGCAGGTGAGTGGGTGAAAGTTGACGTGGAGTTAGGCTGGCCAAAAAAAAAAGCTGCCGATGGAGTTATTTTCTTAAAATAAGTATTTATTATTTATTAGAAGTAGAGCTGTTACCTCCTGCCAGTGAATTTGTAGTTTAACTCAAATAACTATTTCCAGGAGTACATGGAATACGGTGTATTCTTTAGATCATATAATCAGAGCTCCTCTGTTATATGAACTGATTTGTGCCTTAATTAACCATTAAAATATCATTACATCATGCTGATAATATGAATAGAAAAAATTGTTTCGATTGACCCAGGATGGGGCAACGGCAGCAAGTGATATCCACTCTGCATGTTTGACACGCTTGTGTTGGGAGGCGTTTTTTTGGTACTCTGATCAAAAGAAATATTTAAAATTTGCGGAAAAGTTAATTTATCAAATTGTGTGAATACGTCTTACCAAATAACTTTACTTGAAAAAGGCTGAACACTGTGTTTTGGCCCGTCAGCTTGATCCCCAATCTTACTTGATGCGCCTGATTTAGTCGTTTATTTGTTAAAGAATCCAAAACTTTTTCAAGACTTGTATCTGGCAAAAGTACTTTTCCTCAGACATAAGATAAACAATGATTTAGTCCACTTGTGTGTTGTGTTTTAAAATGCTTTTATACGCTTATCAAACTTTATTATATATGTATTATTTTTTATATTTGCCTCAAAGTTTATTTTTATTGCTTTAATTTAGGATTCTTAAGTTATTCTGCAAAAATTGTACAGAGGTTAACAAAGTCTTGGATTCAGTAGAATAATTCTGAATTAATTAATAATTTTTTTCCCCCAAAGCGTTTTTATGATTGGAAACAGAGTTGATCTTAAAAACTCTATTTTGTCACTGAAGTACACCCTTTTTTTTATTGTCAGTTAGAATGACTTTTCAGCCTATGATGGCACAGGACACGTTTTACTTTAGGTAATGAAGGAATTATCTTACCAGGTATAGCCACCATCTTCACAAAGTATTTGGCTTTTGTTTTAGGGTCAGATTGCGCGTTTCAGACCAAAACACGTTTATTTCTGCTTTATTTGTGTTCATGTTTTTCTATGTTTTATATATTTTTTGGCTTGTGTACATTTCTGGTTTCAATTGTAAATTGCTTTAAGTAAAACAAACTTACAATCCCTAAGAAATATACACAAATATCTTGCTAAGAGTTGGAGACCAATATTTTTTCTGTACCTTCATTATAATTGCCCAGTTGCAAGTAAAGAGACCGTCAGCATAGTTGCTTGTTCTGCAGTTTACCCTTTGAAAGTGTTTTTGTTTTTTTTGTTTTTTAAAGCAGCCCAGCCTTGCCTGAGGCCACGATGCAGAGAGCTGTAGATCACTTCCTACACTAAATGTGTTTCAGCAGAGCAGCACTAATATGCCCTTAATGTCTAGAAGAGACTACAAACGCTATTTGTGACTGAAGCGATTGTGCTTTTATTTATTGTGTTTTTTTGTTCTCTTTTGTCAACTAGGACATTGAATTTTATTGACCAAAAGAGAAAGATGGTAAAATAAAGATTTACCGTCCGGTTACGTCTAAAAGTCTGAGGTATCTTGTCTGACAGGCAGTGTTGAGCAGCAACACACACTCCATCTGTTCAGCACTCAGCAGGTTAAGAAAATGTTTAGGGTTAGGGGTCAGTCAGGTTGGTGCCTATCTCTACTGGCCAACAAGCAGGAGGCAAGGTCAACCCTGAAAATGTCATCAGTCCATCATAGTCAACAGTACACCCAGAGCTGAACTAAATCCTGATTGCTCATACAGAAAATCTAACAGTGAAACACATCTTTCTCTATTGTTGTTATTCGTTTGTGCTTGATACTATATCCACTGTTGTAGCCTTAAGATCATGATTCATCTCTTTCATTCTATCGGGCTTGTTCTATTGCTGCCCCGAGAGTATAGAGATATTAATCCTGCATGGTAAGAACATGATCTGAATTGCTGGTCTGAAATTCAATTTCAAAGCACTCAGAGCAGGGCGGGTCTGAGTGCTGTAGGGAGATTTGTGAATCGTCTGTCATGAGAACAAGTACGCAAAACATCCAGGATTACAATTATTAAGCTCACTCAGTGAAAACATAAACAGAGTAACAGTAGAGGAGATGCACTGGGTTGTCAGCAGTGGGTTGTTTAATAGGATATAAGTATATACTATCAATCAGACCGAGACTTTTTGACAGAAATAGCTTATTTAAATCCAACGAAATATGAATGAATAAGAAAAATTGGTAAATAAGTTTGTGAAACCTCTTTAGCCTTGATTCAAAAAAAATCAGCTTTGTGTTTTTCATCCCGACAGTTTGGGGATGGCATGTGTTTAACGTTTGTGAATGTTTTACAGGTACTCTGACAGTACAATCGAGGCGGTGGAGATGTTAGACAACGATGAAAAGATTGATCTGGAGCTGATCCTGGCACTGATCCGCCATATTGTGCTCAATGAGGGGGTGAGTGTGAATCTTGCCTCTGGTTTCATTGCTCTCAGAAATGGGATTTCTCTTTTTTAGTAAAGTAAAAGTAAATTTGTGCTGCAGAAAAAAAGATTACTCTTACATTGGTGCATAACAGGCTTCTGCCAGTGGAAAACCGCTGGAGGATTTTGAGCTTTGTGTAGTTCTCCTGATTTATTTAACACTGGCCGGCTGCGGCTGTACGTTTTGGAAAACGGAATCCACGTTAAGTAAAAACTTAACAGGTGACATGGCTGCTTAAGCCGACAAAGGAGAGAGGCATGGCGGAGCAGATGGAGGGAACAGGGCAAGCTTCCAAACGCAGAGTGACTTTAGATCAGAGGAAATAACATCGACACTGGCAGCAGATCTGTGCTAATGAGTGATGGAGCAGATGTTCTCCCACTACACATCCAGTCCCCTTTTTTTCTCCAGTTCTCATCAGGTTTTTTCTTATTAATGCGAGCATCGTTTGTTTGCTACACTTACACCATATTAACAGCACCAGTAATAAATTAGAATAATGTTGGAAATACGATTATTTCTGAAATTCTAGAGTTTAAGCTCATTTAGATCCGTTGAAACACAAAGTAATGTATTCCAACTGATCATTTTGATTATCATGGCTTGCATCTAATCAAAACTAAAAGTTCAGTTTCTCAGAAAATGTAAAACGTATGTAAGAACAATATGGAGGATTTTTAATGCTGACCTGTTGTGCCCTGTGTCGTCATGGAGACTTTACATTTGTCCAGGAGACAGTCGGGAACAAAAGGTTTAAGACAAGAACTGTAATTTCTAAAGAAGACGATTGTTCACAGAGGACTGTATCCAAGCATATTGATGGAAAGTTAAGTGGAGAAACAATTGTTGTTTAAAATAAACAATTTTAAAGCAACACTAAAGAAGTGTCAGTTTTCATCGATTGTGGCTACCAGTGGACAAAAGCAGTAGTGTTTTGCCTTAATAAAGACTGCATTCCCCATGAGAACCAGCGCATAGCGTCGTAAAATCCTGATCTCTGATTAAAGTACATTTCTGTGTTCAGTGGGGGTGTGTAGGATGAATAGTGATGAGGTAATTAATCTAATTGTGGTGAAACAATCTCATATGATGATGTTGAAAATAAGAAATGGTCGAAGTGACGTAAGGCGTAAGGTGGGGGTGCCTTTACTTTTCGAACTTGCCAGCTACTTAAAACATGACGGATCCTAAGGCAT
>JAVLVB010000318.1:811913-843427 GCA_032876305.1 Orestias chungarensis | reverse complement strand
TGTTTGATAAAGTTTATAGTTAGGAAGAGGTAGAGAAGACAGCCTAATCCGGTTGGGGGAGGAACTCAGTCTTGACAGACGGTTCTCCTTTGCTCTACCTTCTTCATGTCTCAATCTATAGGGTTAAGTTATTTAAGTTTTTCTATAGTTATGCTGCTATAGGCTTAGACTGCTGGAGGACAATCTGACCACTTCTCTCCCTGCTACTTTCTTCCTTTGTCCAATCTACTTAGTTACCGTTATTTCAACCTTGTTAACCTTTTGTTTTCTCTTAGTGTTCTTCTCTCCATAGTAACCACACATGGGCTGGCGTTCTGTTAGCAGAGACAGCTTCTTGGATGAGAACATGGGCTGAGATACTTCCAGTGACGTTCTACAACTGCTGCTATAAACTCTTTTATTTCAGTATCCTGTGCTTCTAATTTAGCTTTCTGTCTTTTCAAACCCCCAGTCGGTCGTGGCAGATTGCTGCTTGTACTGAGCCTGGTTCTGCTGGAGGTTCTTCCTGTTAAAGGGGAGTTTTTCCTCTCCACTGTCGCTACATGCATGCTCAGTATGAGGGATTGCTGTAAAGTCAACGACAACACAAGCCATTGTTTCTGCCTGCTGATTCCGAAGGAGTGAATGCTGCAAGTCAATGACTCGATGCAATCTGCTGGGGTTCCTTAGATTGGAAACTTTTTCAAATTGATTTGTTAGAATGTATGTTTGATTTTAATTGATTTTCTGTGCAGTGCCTTGAGACGACACCTGTTGTAAATTGGCGCTATATAAATAAACTTATTCTTGATTCTTGATCGTGAGAAAATAATATTTGAAAATTTTAAGCACTATCTTATACATTGAACAGGTAGTTGAGGACAAATTGGTGTTTCAATTGGACAAGAATTCCTCCAAATGATTGATCAAGTAGGTCGAGGACAACAAATTAACTGTTTTGCTGCAGGTATCACAAAGTGGATGTCCCTTGGAAAGCTTTTTGGAATACCTGAAAAGTTGTGCGAGTACATTGGCTTACAAATGTGATACTGTCAAATCAGGTCTGTCAGAAATGAAAGAGCCAGGATTTCGAAAACTAATGTAAAAGGCCTATTTAAAGATCATTTAAAACATTCCACCCAAGTTAAACCACTTAAATGCAATAAAAAACAAAAAACAAAGATATGGTTATGCTCTGAATTTAAGGAAAGGTAAAGATATAAGTTATTCATGGTTCTAGCTAATTATTCTGGTAATCCTAACTGAACTATTACAAGAAATAAAAGGAGAGAAAACTATTCTTTTTCAGACAATGCATGTAATTTACTGGTTTAAACTACTGCTTGAATTGGTAATGATACACGTGCAGTTAATTGATCCAGATGTTTGTTGGTGCTTTGTTTAAGGTTTGCTTTTATGTCTTATATTTCAGAAAGGTTTGTCATCATCCCCCTGCACTCCCTCATGCCCACCGTTAATCAGACGCAGGTAAACCCTTCTGATTATTTTTGTCTTTCTTCTCTGATCGTTTTTTTGTTAACCAACATGTTCTCTTTTCAACATCAAAACATATTTCATGTTTTTTTTTTTTTTTTTTTCTCAAACCCGCTCAGGTTTTCAAAAGACCCCCACCAGGAGTTACAAAGATTGTGATTGCAACCAATATAGCGGAGACCAGGTGTGTATGTTTGTTTCCCTGATTAGTAGCAAGTCCATTACTTCTCTAAGTGTGGCTTTTTTTTCTTTGTGCCAGTAAAAATGTGCTGAGTGCCAGTCATTACTGGGATATAAGCTAATTGGATGCTAATTAACATATTTTTCTTGGATTGATTACAAATACTGTCTCCATGGCTTGGGTTTGACACTAATGCTTTCACAGAGCAACACATCCACATAAGCTGAACAAATTAGATGTTTTCCCCCCTTCTAAATAATTTTAGATGTGCTTAAAATATTGACTTGAATTTTTTTTTTTTTACCTCAACATTTATCTCTTTCCTGCTTTGATTTATCTTCCCTCAAATCCTCTCAGCATCACCATCGATGATGTCGTCTATGTGATCGATGGAGGCAAGATCAAGGAGACCAATTTTGACACCGACAGCAACATTAGCACCATGACGGCTGAGTGGGTCAGCTTGGCCAACGCCAAACAGAGGAAGGGCCGTGCGGGCAGGTATTAGCATGCCTACCCGGCCTTGTATTTTAAATCTACAACTCACATTGATACTCCTGTGTATTCTGCACTATTTTAGATTTTTTGAGTTATCGAGCTTTCTATAAGTTTCTTCCAAAAGGTCACATCTTCCTGCTTCCTCATGTGCGAGCACAGACGGGGGCAAAGTTCAGACACTCCCAGGTTGTTTCAACTGTGCAACTTAAGACGTCGGTTCTGTTTGATAGATCTTACATCAAAGGGCAGCAAAGCCCAATTAGCAGGAGCCGCTTACTGATTGCTGTTTCATCCGACTGATTTTTTCCAATTAAACCTTTGTTACAGGACTGGGATAACAAGTAATCTTTTTCCCCCCTTCTCTCTATGTCTGACTTTTTTTTTTTTTTTTTTTTTTTTTACAAATATCCAGGGTGCAGCCAGGAAAGTGCTATCATCTCTACAATGGGCTTAGGGCCAGCCTGCTGGAAGCCTATCAATTACCTGAAATTATGAGGACACCGCTGGAGGAGCTCTGCTTGCAGATAAAGGTAGGGGAGAGGGGGTAAAATACTGGGTTGGAATTGTTTCATGAACAGTTAGAAATTTGACATACATCCAGCATCAGAACAAAAATTGAATTGATCTTTTTTTTCAGTCATTGGACAAAATTATAAAAACATTTTGTTAAACTTTTTACATTTTTGTTAGTTTATTGGCATACAGTGATGAGTGTGTGTACTTTTCTGATGCGCTTTCATTTGGTTTTTAAGTAAACTGCCGAAAATAATGTATTATAATGGTTAGTCAGTGCTGATGGGATGTGGTATTGTCCCTACGTCTCTTTTGCTAATAAGAATTAAGGAAGGGCATCCATGGTTGACTCATGATCCTGCTCCATCAGCTTGTTATTTAATACTACATAATCATTTGTGTTCATGGTCTTGTTCTCATACAGTAAGTTTTTTTTTTCCTTTGCTGAGATTCACTGTTTGTCTATATACAGTGGGTACGGAAAGTATTCAGACCCCTTTGAATTATTCACTCTTTGTTTCATTGCAGCCATTTGGTATAACCAAAAAAGTTAATTTATTTTCTCATTAATGTACGCTCAGGGCTCCATCTTGACATGAAAAAAACAGAAATGTAGATATTTTCGCAAATGTATTAAAAAAGAAAAAGAAAATATCACAAGGTCATAAGTATTCAGACCCTTTGCTCAGTATTGAGTAGAAGCACCTTTTTGAGCTAGTACAGCCATGAATCTTCTTGGGAATGATGCAACATGTTTTTCACACCTGGATTTGGGGATCCTCTGCCATTCTTCCTTGCAGATCCACTCCAGTTCCGTCAGGCTGGATGGTGAACGTTGGTGGACAGCCATTTTCAGGTCTCTCCAGAGATTCAATTGAGTTAAGTCAGGGCTCTGGCTGAGCCAGTCAAGAATGGTCACAGAGTTGTTGTGAAGCCCCTCCTTTGTTAATTTAGCTGTGTGCTTAGGGTCATTGTCTTGTTGGAAGGTGAACCTTCGGCCCAGTCTGAGTTCCAGAGCACTCTGGAAGAGCTTTTATTCCAGGATATCTCTGTACTTGACCGCATTCATCTTTCCTTCAATTGCAACCAGTCGTCCTGTCCTTGCAGCTGAAAAACACACCCATAGCATGATGCTGCCGCCACCATGTTTCACTGTAGGGATTTCATTGCCGAGGTGATGAGGAGTACCTGGTTTTCTTCCCACTTACAAAGTTCAATCTTCGTCTCATCAGACCAGAGAATCCTATTTATCATATTCTGGGAGTCCTTCATGTGTTTCTTGGCAAGCCTATGCGGGCTTTCCTATGTCTTGCACTGAGGAGAGGTTTCCTTCGGGCCACTCTGCCTTAAAGCCCCGACTGGGGAGGGCTGCAGTGATATTTGACTTTGTGGAACTTTCTCCCGTCTCCCTACTGCATCTCTGGAGCTCAGCCACAGTGATCTTTGGGTTCTTCTTTACCTCTCTCACCAAGGCTCTTCTCCCACGATTGCTCAGTTTGGCTGGACGGCCAGGTCTAGGAAGACTTCTGGTCGTCCCAAGCTTCTTCCATTCATGGATTACGGAGGCCACTGTGCCCTTGGGAACCTTGAGTGCTGCTGAAATACTGTTGTAACCTTGGCAAGATCTGTAACTTCTGTTTCTGAGCTCCTTGGGCAGTTTCTTTGAGTTCATGATTCTCATTTGCTCTGACATGCAATGTGATCTGTGAGGTCTTATATAGGCCGGTTGTGTGCCTTTCCAAATCAAGTCCAATCAGTTTAATTAAACCCAGCTGGGTTCCAATGAAGGAGTAGAACCATCTGAAGGAGGATCAGAAGGAATTGAACAGCATGAGAGTTAAATATGAGTGTCACAGCAAAGGGTCTGAATACTTATGACCATGTTATATTTTAGTTTTTGTTTTTTAATACATTTGGAAAAATATCTACATTTCTGTTTTTTTCATGTCAAGATGGGGTGAGTGAGTGAACATTAATGAGAAAATAAATGAACTTTTTTGGTTATACCAAATGGCTGCAAGGAAACAAAGAGTGAATCATTTAAAGGGGTCTGAATACTTTCCGTACCCACTGTAAATCCTCATAGTGCACTCAAATATTTACAGCATTGCTAATGGAACATAAAGCCAAAGTTCACTCTGTGCGTGTTTGCCGAGAGTGTTCTCACCAGCAGCTTTATTGTATGTGACTTTAAGCGTGCATCTTTCTCCAGCTCCAGTTTAATACATTTGAGTATGTGTGTAATATGCTTTTTTTTTTTTAAGTTATTGAGTGAGAGGCTGACTAATGCATGAGACTAACCTCAGAGTGAGAGACACTCTGACTGCATGCAGACCCCAGATTGAATGTGCAGACACTCCAGTTTCAGCTTTTTTTTCGATTGGAGAGTGGATCAGTTTTTGCTTCTTTACTCTTTGGTGATTTTAAAAGTCTGTTTTTTTTCTTTTTCATGTGGAAATAAATGCACGTTAAGTGAATGTGGACATTGGTAGAATAGACTCTTACCACAATTATTCTCTTTCTGGCACTAAGGAGAAGCACATTGAAGTGGCTTCCTACAAATGTGTGTAAAGTGGCACACATCCAAGCTGTGTTTGGAGCGAGCTTGTTGGACAAAAACACACATTTGTCCAATATCTTTTTGTAATTTAGTGTGCAATGACATGTTCTGGGTGATTGAATGAAAATTGATGTGTGCACCCTTTAGATATTGAAGCTTGGCTCTATTAGTCGGTTTTTGGGGAAGGCCATGGACCCGCCGAGTGAGAAGGCAGTCAACCTCGCCATCAAGAGCCTCACAGACTTGGTAGGAACCCGTAAATGTCACCAATAGTTTCTGTTTATGAAATTAAGAGTCCAAATTGTTCCGCAAAGTATGGAACCTTATCTAAAGCTGTAAATCCTAATATATGGAGGGAAAATGGACTGATCCCAAAATGTTTAAATCCTCCAAAAGATGTCTAGGTATGGGTACTGTTAGCTTGTTCACTATCTGTAACATTTAAATAATAGCAATGCTTGCAACAGTAGTTTGAAAAGCATTTTATATTTCATATTTTATATTTCATGTATTCAATTTCTTTTCATGTATTTTATTTATTTTTTCAGACAATTTATTGTGAAGTTGCAGGTTCGTCCGTCATCTGTTTAAAAAAAAGAAAAACTTTGCTGAAGTTGCTCAGACAAAACTAAAAATATACTAAGACACTATATATTAAAAGTCTTATGAAATAAATCAGAGAGGTGTAAAAACAGCATGTTCACTCACTGTTGGAGGAAACCCAATTTAGAAAGGATGTGGATGCAGGGCCACACTATGTTTTGGGTTTCTGATCCACAAAGGTTAAAAGTCCTGGAAGGTACAAGTCTCTCTCCTTTCTCTTTCTAAAGATATAATAATATATATTTTCCATATCTTTGGATTAAATGGCTTAAACTTCTAATATTCCTAAAGGGTTTCATAGTAAGGGGGTTTAGGTCAGGCCAACATTTGGTAATTTCAACATAAATGTTTTTTAATAAATAGGTATGCCTGAAGATTTTGCAAGGCACTTGGTGATACAAGGGAAATCTAAAGCTATTTCCAAGGTTTCCGAGATTCTACGTTGGACATTGTTCCAGAAGGTTTTACAGTCCAGACAGAATCAAAAGACAAGAAAACAGTCTGCAGAAACCAGCCAGTACTTGCTCAAACAAGAGAGCCGTGAACAACTTAGGAATAACAAAAACTCTATCACTACAAATTAAATCTCACCATGCTAAGGAATTTATAATTGAATATCTTTGGTGTTACCAAACTCTGAAACTGTGTTTCCCACTTTGACAGTCCCACACAAAACCTCAACATTTACAAAGTTTTTTATTGTCTTACAGAAAGAATTGATTCATTGTTTGGCCTTTGTCTTGTATTTTTGGTCTAGCTATGCTTGAAGGAAGCATGAGTGGAATGCAGGCCAACTTAACACTCCTAACCAAAATAGAAACATTAACATGCAGAGATCGATATCGCCCCAGGTTTTCATAGCAGTGCATCTTTAATTCAAATACTCTATTTGAAATTTTGGAAACCAAAACGAAAAAAACCCACTTATTCTTTCAGTTTTCTGGCTAGTTGAAGCTGGCCGCCTGATCAAAGGGTCTCTCCCAGGAAAATTAGGCTAAAGTAAGTCAGACAGTACATACAGAGTAGCAACAGCATTTAGGCAAATATAAGCCAACGTTTTGATTTAAAAGTAAATTCTATGATCGATAGGGAGATGTTGAAGAGAGGGCAGAGTAGGATAGATATGCTCACGTCTGCATGCACCTTCGTACTAGAAAGTACATACAAATTTTATATCAAGTACAAATGTGAAATAATATTTAATTAATAATAGAAAGGGAATTACGCAGCATCAGATCTAACAGACCTTAACGTTACCTTGTCCTTACACTGAGGTCAGACAAGAAGAGCAATAATTAAAGTCACAACCAATAATCCCAGGTTTAGCTCTGGAAGGGTTGCAGAGTTGAATCAGCTAAAAATACTATTAGTGATACACTCAACAGATCCAGCCTTTATGTAATGGAGGCAAAAGCTGCTGAAGTTGAGAGAAAAAGAAACTATAAACCGTGCTCATAAACCCTGTTGGTAATGCAATAAACATGATGAAGAAGGTGCTCTCTAGCTATAGGAGACGGAAAAAAAACGTTTAGCCTTTGTGGTGGCGGAAACACTTTTCATGTTACCCTGAAGGCACCCTGGTGACGGTAACATCACGCTGAAGCAATAATTCCGTTTAGCAGGGACACGGAAGCATGTTAAAGGAAGCTGGTTGAACCTAAATTAAGGGCAGTTTTAGAGGTAATACCTGGTAGAGCAAGCCTACAATTTGTGCAGAGGATCAGCTTCCAGCTGGCTCGCATAGGGTGTCCATAGAATGGAACAGTTAAAGCCCAGATTTCACTGTAATTCAGAGTCTGCCGAAAGACTCAAAAATTGATTTCCAGACACCATCCATCCAGTCTGGTTTAGCTTGACCAATTATGATTAAAGATGCATTAGTAATAATTTCAGTGCAGAGTTCTAAGTTAACAATGTATTGACTCAGGAGGGCTAGGTAAACATACTTTACTCTTCATTTAAAAAAAGGAAAACCATAGATTTCTTTATTTAAACTTCACAGTTATAAAAATCCCAAAGACGTGAAATTAAGTTTGTTTTAGAAAAATAATAAAATCCAAAATAGTTGAAAAAAACATAACAATATCCATAACGGGTAGTTTATCTTTTTGGAAACTTTGCCAAAATGAAAGTTGAGAATTCATAATTCACTGCAAACCTCTGGCTCATATTTTGTGTTGGGTTTTTGCAAAAATATGTTATAAACTGGTTTTGTTATCAAACAGTTATCGAGGCTTTAATGCAGATCAGAAATGATATCAGATAAAAACACAGAATAATAACAATTGCTCCCATCAAAGCAGTTATGCTGTTATCTTCACTCCAAATAGCCTCTCTTTAACTAATAAGTACTTTCAATGAACTATTTCTAGAAGATTTTATTCACAAAGAAACCACAGAGTATAAATCTGCAACTTGGTTTTAAGGATGTCTTAAAAAAAAAAAGCATCACTTGGAGCTCAAGATGACATGAAACGTCTTCCTCTCGTCTTTGTGACATGTCGTGTTAGAACGCCCTGGACCATACAGAGAATCTGACGCCGCTTGGCTTCCATCTGGGTCGTCTCCCGGTGGAGCCGCACATCGGCAAACTGATCCTATTCGGAGCTCTACTGGGATGCCTCGACCCCGTGCTCACCATCGCCGCGTCGCTCAGCTTCAAAGACCCTTTCTTCATACCTCTGGTAGTGCGCCGCGCTCGCAGACATGAAAGCCGACTTTGACGGCAGATGCACACACGTGCACACCCTTCGGCGCTTGGCTGATATGCATTTTGGCTATTTTTATATATCGTGTATATTTGAAGAGGTTTTAGAAAAATAGCCGTCTCCCCCTTAGGGTAAAGAAAAGATGGCGGACATGAGGAGAAGGACTCTTTCTAGAAACTCCAAGAGTGACCATCTAACTATTGTCTATGCCGTAAAGGTAAAGAAAGCCAACAACCATGTGCACATGTTTGTTTTCTTTAAATATTTTAAGACTTAACTGTCTGAATTTTGTATTTACGGACTGCCAGGGATGGGAGGAAGCCAAACAGCGGGGTGCCAGGTACGAGAGAGAGTACTGCTGGGAAAACTTCCTGTCTCCCAACACACTCCAGGTGACTTAGTCCGATTGCAAAGGCTTTTCTCATGTTTTTGGCATTTGATTGATTAAAGATACGTAGTTTACTTTAATGTAATTTGTTGTGTTTGACAATAGATTTGACTTCCAAACAACTTGACATTGGGTTAAACGACATTTTCGGGAGTGAGGATAAATTAAGGAAAGCCTTTTGTTAGAAGATAAAAAAGCAAAGCAAAGGGGATTGAAGGGATTCTTTTTTTTCACACTAGTTGATTACTAATAGAAACTGTTTTCCAGTTACAGAGCTTAAAAGATTCATATATGTTATACCATTGTTTGTTTTTCTCCTGAGCCCCAGGCAAGAGCAAGGTATTTGGGGGGGGGGTAATATTTCATAGGCTGTCCCCTCAATAACAGATAGATACTACACAGTGCTGCTTTTCCCCAACATTTCCCTGCAACATCCCAACCTGCTTTTAAAAAAAAAAAAAATCTTGGATATTAATTTATTATGAAAACATACTTTTTATCTGTCATTTTAAATACTTTTTATATATTTATGCTTAATGCATGAATACATACGTAACTGTATGAATGCATGAAATTGAAGGCAAATTCTTTTTTTCTTTTTTTTTCTTCACACAATCATGACGAATAATGGTGATTCTGTTTCTGACTCAAAAAAAAAACAAAAAACAACCTCCCACACTTTTTTATTTGTCACTTGCAAACGACAAAAGAATCTCCAGACAGCCGTGGTGTGAAAACTAAATGAGCACCGCCCACCGCAAAAAAGTAAGCTTGTTTCAAGCTGCAGTTTGCATGTCGCATGCAGGCTGGCTATCAAAGCAGATAGTGTGACTAATTAATTTAATCTCATTTTATTACTCTGTAAAATCCACAAACACTAATGGGGGGTTTATTGCATTAAGGGTATATATCTATATTAAAAATTTACTTACTGATGAAAACTATTCAAATTATATTGGAGAAAAATGTATGAATGTCATAAACTTAGTTTTAAAAGTTTGGAATAATTTTGACTGTCTTTGATTTAGAGTAAATTGGGGCAGAAAAATCTTTTCAAAATGAATTGGGAAGTAGAGAAAGGTTGGTGAAAATTCATATTTCCTAGAGTTGGTGTCATTATCAATTTAATGGATGTTTATTTTATGTCTATACCGATTGAACAAGTTGTTATGCTCCAACATATCCAGGTCATCAGATAATAACTCTCATTTTGACATCTCTACTGGACTAAATTGTATGTTGATAGAAACTGGATTCGCTTCATAAGACTTCAGTCTGAAAGGATATATCGATGCTTTTTTCTTAATATCACAAGATCTCATATTTTGTTCCACCCTAGTAAGTTCTCTTTCTTATTATGTAGATGCTGCACAACATGAAAGGCCAGTTTGCCGAGCATCTCATGAAGGCTGGCTTCGTCAGCAGCAGGGATCCCAAAGACACTAAATCTAGTATCAACTCAGGTAACTTTATTATTTTAAATCAAACCACTCTAACTACAAATATTTTTGGATTTTAGAGTTTTGAATGCCCTTGTCCAACTTTTCAATGTTCCAGTGGGGAACTTTGAAAGGTTGCCTGACCACACCAAGAGGAACAGGCTTCATTGCCTTACATGGGCAAAGGTGCAGCTAAGGCTTGACAACAGACAGGAAGCCCTCAGAGCTGTTTCTTGTTTAAAGTCAATTCACACCGAGCAAAAATGATGGTCCATAACAATGCTAGGGACTTTAAATGGGAGTGCTGTACCTCAGACACTCTCATCACCAGATGAGCCTCTGTTGGTGTTATTACAGATGTTTCTATGTACTGCTCTTTAAAGCAACACTAAAGAAGTTTTGGTGGCCGGTGTGGACAACAGTGGTAGTGTTTGGTCTGAATAAGGACTGCATTTTCTATGAGGACCAGCGCATAGTGTCGTAAAATCCTGATCTTCCGGTCACCTGCAGTTGGATTGAAGTACATTTCTGTTTCCAGTGGCTGTTTGAAGGATGAGTAGCGATGAGGTAATGAATCTAAATGTGCGAAACAATGTCATATGATGATGTTGAACATAAGAAACAGGAGAGTTAAAATAGTCCGTAAAGCAGTCAGCCCATTTCTACTTGTTTTGTGTGGCAGGGTTCCTACCACCCTCCTCAAACTTGCTTAGTGCCAGTTAACGCGATACGGATCCCCTTGGCCCATGACAGAGGCCTCATTCAACGAGCTGTAAGTCGACGCATAATCGCAAAAGTTCTGAAAATATTTGATTAATGGTTGAAAAGTTATTTAGTGTCGCTTTAAATCTCCTTGTGAGTACTACGTTGAAGGACCAAACTAACTGAATAACATTGATAAACGTGTCAATGTGTAAATGCACGAACAGCACTGGTCAAATTTAAGTGTTCAAGGTCATTAAAGTAGCATCCATAGGGAACGGCTGCTGGAGGCTGGGGTTCCTCGAATGGAATACCCTTTGCTTTCTGTAAACGTGTACTCTGTAGAAAACCTGTGGGATCAGCTGAATCACCATGTAGTGACGCCCTGACCTGGGGGTCTCCTTTCGAAATAAGTTGGGTGCCATGCCTCGGCAAACAATCAGTAAACGGTATAAAACTGTTGTCAAACCGCAATTGATGCTTAAAGACTCACAAGATGTTATTGAGATTGAAATGTTTTGTTGCGACAATCCAATTTTTTTTTTTCTTTGCCTGTTTCAATACATTGTTCGAGATGAGATGATCCTATATTTTTATGCTGTAATATTATTTATAACGTGAACTCTTTTACAGTCTTTTTTACAGTTCACCCAGAAGCCAAACATCCCTAACTTTTTTGTGAGCAGTCTGTGTTTTTGTCTAATCAGAGGTTCCTTCCATAGCGCATGATTAAATCATATATTAATGTCTTACTTTTCCTCAGATAATGAGAGGTTGATCAAAGCAGTGATCGTTGCCGGGCTGTACCCTAAGGTGGCCATGATCAAACCATCTCACAGCACGAAGAGACCCGGGTGAGTGTGTCATTCGAGCCAGTCCCGCGACTGAGAAGTAAATTGTCTTATTACCTGCAGCCGTGCAGCGACCCTGTTTGGAGAACTGTCAAACAGCAAAGCCGCTTTTGACGCTAAAAATCAATGCACTTGTCATGGAGGTGCCCTGAGGCAGCTGTCATAAGTGCCGACATTGACCAGTGTGGAAAAAAAGAATGGGTTTGGCGATGGCAGTTTTATTAATAAATCACGCTTCATTACATAAAAACTAAGAATACAGGCAATAGACACTAAAGTACTGTAAAAAAATAAAAAAGTGTTTAATCCCTCAGACATTTACTCTGGTTTTTGCCTTGTTTGAGTTGAATACAAAATGCAAAAATGTTTCTAATGGGGGGAAATAACACCATTGAAACCAAACTGGCCCCTCGGGGGAAAAAACTCTCCAGACATTTTTCATATTGTTGGAGAAATTTTACTTTACTTTTAATAATTTGCAGAATAAATTGAATCCATCCATATTATCTGTCAAGGTTATGCTGTAGCTTCTTAGATTTTGACCAGACCACTCAAAAACCAATAATTGAGTCTATTATACTAATCAGACTGTGGCTTTGCTGATATGAGTTTTGACCTGTTGGATAACCCATGAAGGCTCAATGATCGGATCACAGATTCATCTTACTCCCAGAGGGTTTTCTACTAGTCAAAAATTGTTATTTAATGTTAATACAGCAAGTTACTCAGATGCTAGAGCAGTACCAGTCAATCAAACTACCATCACAGCATTTGACTTTTCATGTTCTGTGTGACACCAGCTGTATTCAGATGTTCATTGTTAGATTTAGATGCCACATCTGTCTCAGTCTCTTTCTTTTGGTGGAGTCTGGATCAGGTTTTGTCTGCGTACAGATTTTTCCAAGCGATATTTTCTTACTCTGGAAAGATCATTGATGTATTAACTTTTGTTTATTTTTCTGTGGTATAGTGATTGCGTTCTAACCCTTTGTAGATTGATTATCTTCTGTGCTTGAATTTAGCTCAGGGTCACCATTTATTGCCTATTCAGATGTTTCAGCCTACTTCATATTGTAAGACTGGATCAAGACGTTAGTTTTCTTAAAAACTGCCAATACTAACTGTTGATTCATTATTTAATAAGGTGGATAATTACTTAATTATTATTTTGCTTCTTGAGTGGAATCAGCGTTTGTGGACATACTTTTATATTTACTTTGCTCGTCTTTGTCTGACCTTATTTGAGCTATAACATGTGTGCCCAAATGCAAAGCTGGAGAAATATGTAGGAGGGCAATTAATTTTTTTCATTGCACCGTGTGCTCAAATTAAATCTGTGATCATTTAGGCGCCGGACTTTTGTTTGTTTCAGTGCCAGTGACACCTTTATGAATCCAATTAATTTTCAATATGTCCTTTTTATGCATGTGAAGTCAGCCGGTTGTTAGATAAAATGATTTAATTGCTGAAGTAGGCACTCTTTTCTTTTGTTACCAAATCAGACGATTGTCTGGTACATACATTTAGTTCTCTGCTGTTAAGCAGTCACTTCTGTTTTGCTGGCAAACACGTTTGGAACAGGCTGTCACTTTTAACTTAAGACATAATTATCAGACTTTCTTTTGTTCTTCTGTTCTCTAGCCGACATTAAAGGAAGCTGTCGGAGGGACTTAGAATAACAAGCTAAATGCAGCTGTTTGGATGTAGTTATTATTCAGCAAATCAGTTCTTGTTCAGTTTCATACGTTTGAGAGAGGAGCGTGTGAATACAGACACATAGACTAATATAAGGCACAAAATGTGCAATGTTTCCAACCTTTTGAATGAAAATGTGGTTCTGATGAGACTTTATATCTCAGGTTACATCACCTTGATTTTGTATTTGATTTCTGTTTGTGAAAGGATTAGCACTTTAACCATGTCAGTGAAAGAAAATGTACACTGCTTCAAATGTATTTGACCAATGGAGACCCGGATTCGGAGTCGTACACAAAATTAGATTGGAAATACACACCACAGGCTGATCCAACATCATTATGACATTCAGAAAAATGTCCTGGCCCAGGCGAAAGATTTCCCATGAAAAGAAGCTAAATGTTATTTTTCGCTCACCAAACTCTGAGAGGTGATCAGAGAATGTTTGTGTGGTTTTCATCAAAATATACCTCTATCCAACTTTTAAATGTGAAGCCCATCTGTCCACGGTACAGGATTGTGCTGCTACCGCTGCCGACGTGGGCCTGGGAATAAATTACTTGTAAAGGAAAAAAACATTCAATTTAATCAGAAATTTTTCAAATGAACGTCAGACTTTCTGTTATGGGGGAGGCTTAATAGGTATAAGCTGAAGGTTTTAGTTTGACACTCGCAGGGCATTGAACAAAGAAGGTGTTTTTCTTCTGTGGTGCATTCCTTATTTTAATCAAAAACAGGCTTGTATGGAGTATTTTTTAGTAATGTATGCGTTACCATCAACAAACTGCCAAATGGTTGTATTTGCACAAATGATTAGTTAATTCTCATCGGACCCCCAGTGTAACGCCAACGGAAAGGAGAGTCCATAAAAGATAAGGTTTATCAAAATCTCCCTTTAAAACAATACGACTTGAAAAACTATCACAACTTTTTCACATCTCTTTATACTTAAGGCCTCTAAACATGCATGGACGCCTCAGGAATGCTATAAAAACAAAATTACCTTTATGCTCACTTGAGCTACATATAAATCTCAACAAACAATTAAATGGTTTATCTTACTTGCTCTACTCAAAACACGCATCGGTTTTAAGAAACATATTTCTGGTTAATTACTTAATTGTAAAATGATTAGTCTCTCATGCACAGTAATCGCTTTTTGGTGTGGATTTTCCTTTGCATATCCAACATCTTCTTTATGCGAGACAGATATTCAGAGAGTTCAATTTTAACACGCATCAAGTTTTAGACGTTGTGTCCTTGATGATGCTATAGTCCTTGCAGTTCACCGTTCATTTTCTGCCATATCTCATCCCTCTCAGGGTAAAAGTGTACACCCAGGGCGACGGAAAGGTCTGCATTCATCCCAAATCCGTCAACGCCGAAGAGAAGGAGTTCAATTACACATGGCTCATTTACCACCTGAAGATGAGAACCAGCAGTGTAAGTAAACAGGCTTTTTACCAATGCTGAACAAATCTGTGTGTAAACTGAACGTTGCCTTCAGCTCATTTAGTATCTCCAGTGTCTGCAGAGAGTTTAAAATCTTACCACCCAAGGTATAATCTAGTTTAAGAGTGTTTGACTGCCCAGATGTATTATTAAACCTTTAAGAACATTTAAAGGGAAGTAAAACAACATATGTGTTTTTGTGTTGTGTCAAATAAAGGTTTCAGATCAACACATTTTAATTTATAACAAAACAACCTTATTAGATAAAAAAAAGGAACAAATGCAAAATAAATTAGCCTTTTCCTGTAATCCCTGGTTGTGCCGTCTTCACCTCTAACATTTGGAAATAAGGTTTTTGTATCATTATTTGAAAATTTGAAGAAAAAAAAATTATTGATTTTTTTATTTTACTTTCACCTGTTTGCAGGATTCTTTTGCACATGAACAGTCATCCTGCACACTAACCAATGTCTGCTTGAGCATAAGTGGTGAACGTGATGTGGTGCTTTTTTGTTTTATTTTGTTTTTGTTTTTTAGATCTCTGCCCGCCGTGTGACGGGTTTAATCGAGCTTCATGTTAAACTTACAGGTCAGGTAACAATCAGGGCCACATAGGGACAGCTTATGTTAAATGTGTTTTACAAATTAAATCATTATCCAGCTTATATTGTCTTATGTTAAAAAAAAAATTTTTTTTTAGGATCTGAACCATTTAAGTGTTACAGGAATCAAAATAAGACACGTGTATTTTGACTTCGGTAAGTAAAGGCATTGTTTATTGCGGCCTAAAGTGTTTGTAACAACAGTAAAAGGTCTGTGTGTGGTTCATTGTGTCCCACCTCCTGTGCAGTGTTTGCTCCCCCCCCCCACACTTTTTGTGATTTTCAACGGAGCGAATATGAGAGGAATCGAAGCGCCGGAGGCTAAAGGTTGGCAGCTGTGCCACACCAGCTTTGCACTTGATGAATATTTGATTAAAAAACGGCGCCTTTCAACTTCCTCTCAAAGGCTCTTGGGCTTCAAAGCTTCCAGATACGATGCAAGAGGTGATCATGGTCTGCACCCATTCCTGAGTGCAACACTTAAAAGTGTCTTTCTTTCGTCAGACTGTTGTTTTCGTCTCCATCTATCTGTATTTGTTCCTACTGAGCTGTGGTCTTACTGCATCTGGTATCTTTTTTGTATCTCGCTGTCCTGCCTTGGTGTCTAAGGAAGAAAACATGTTTTGCTGATGTTTTTTTTGTTGGTTTTTTTACCCTTTTGTGGCACCCTTAAAGCGCTTTGTTTTTGTCCCGCACAATGCCGCACATCTGCGCTCGCGGTTAGGTATGCAGACAAAGCGAGATTTCCAAGGTTATTTGCTCACTAACGAGAACGAAGCAGGAAAGGACGAAAGAAAAAAAAAAAAAGCAAGAAAAATGGGTGATGACGTTAATCTTGAACTCCTCTGACGCATTTGTCCCTGGTGATCCATTACATCACAGATTTATAGGGTGAATTTAGCTGTGCCGGCTCTCTCGGTTCATTATCTCCTACGCACTGATTTTAACCTTAATTGTCTTTAGCTTGACTTTGATACCTTTTGAATATCAAAAGGTTTTGCCTTTAATTAAAGGTGTTAAAATCACCCTGTAGGATTTTTGTCCTTTGATTTTGCTCTGGATTGTTAAGGTAGTCCTATGGAATGCAGGTCAAGAGGATACCATGAACCCCATCACATTTTTATTTTATTGTATTTGTAAGGACGACACGATAACCATGATTACAAAAACCAGAATTGGGTTTAAATTTAATGCAAAATTTATCAGGCTCTAAATTACACCCTTTCTATGATTGGGATTAATGTCCTTGAGAAGCCAAACAAACCACTTTGTGATTTCTGTAACCATCACGAGGTACTGGCATTATTCTGGCTGAAATACTCACTATATTTTTTGTATGTTTATTGAAATTCCTTGGTTGTGACTAAGGCCATTTACCTAGCTTACCGTTGACCTGCTGTATTCATTATAAAAACCAGTTGTGTGTTTCTGGTTGGTTTTTACCAGGACCAAACCAGTTGTGTCCCAGTATCAACCATTCGATCCTAGCACACCATCTTCAAAAGGCAACGATGTTGTCTAAATGTTTAGGATCACTAAAGAGCCACCAAAACTTAAACCTTCCAAGTTTTCAATCTTCTCGCTGTTAATTGGAGACCAAGTTGAACAATTGATCTTAGAGTGAAGGGTTTCACAGTTGTACTAAATTAATTAAAATACGAGTTCAGATAAGGCTCGTTTTTCAGATTTAAAATAACGTTTAAGCAGTTTTCAAATTTGTTTTTCATTAAGCCAACACTTCTGTAAAAAAAGAAGAAAAAAAAGGTTTGAAGTGCTTTTATTAACCTTTCTTTAATATTCAAATATTTAGTGTTTTTACTAGCTTTTAACAGAAATTCATCATAATTAACAGAAATATAGGCTTGAAGACATTCGGTTGTGGGTTTATTAAACTGAAATAAGTACACTTTTGAATAATTCTCTATTGTATGTATGATTGAATTTATAGATCCATGCTTATTTATATATTTTAAGACATATGTAAATTAAAACGAGTTCAGATCAGCATTGTATGTGAAATGAACATCAGCTACCTGGAGTTAAAGACTATCAGGGTTTGAATTAGGCATGCTTGATGGATTATTTCAATTGTTAAAGTTAATTAACTGGTTAGTAACAAAATAATTTTAAGCCCCAATTTTATTATTTCCAGTCTTTTGTTCTAAAATAAGATGTTATTTTAATTTTGTATATTATTTCTTTAGGTATGTAAGTATTAAAGATAGCATTCAGAGTTTTCAGTTTTTAAGCTGCTTTACATAAGCAGCTGTCAGTTAAGCATTCTAAATGAATAGAAAGAGTGTAACACATTAGGGAGATTCACAGATGGGGCAGGATGACATTTCTGCCTACACCAGAGGCACCAAAACACATTTCAAACTGGCACAGCCTCTCTTCACTAATGGGACACTTTCAGCCCAAATCGCAGAGTAGCTGCCGGCCTCAGCGAGTCATAATGTGTCACCCGTCATGTTAATCTGTTGTAATAATGCCGTAACTGTGTGTTTGCGATGTCAGATCTTTCTGTACGACTGCACCGAGGTCTCGCCGTTCTCGCTGCTGTTTTTCGGCGGCGACATCACCATCCAGAAGGACGAGGGCCAGGAAATCGTGGCGGTCGACCGCTGGATCGTCTTCAGATCCCCGGCGCGCATTGCTCATCTCGTTAAGGTAAATGAAGCTGACACCGGATGCTCGTTTCACCCAAGTGTTACATTTCTTTTTAACGACTCTCTGCTCTGTAGAGTTTGAAGGCAGAGCTGGATTCACTGCTGCAAGAGAAAATCAATAACCCGGCTCCCGTGGACTGGGATAACCGCCAGTCCAAAGACTGTGCCGTCATCACAGCCATCATAGACCTTATCACCACCCAGGAGCGGCCCGCGGGCAGCAGCAAGGACGATGGCAGCACTTGGGGGTCGGCCCAGAGAGGGAGGCACGTTTACTTCAATGAAGACGATGACGCCGATGATTAAAAAGGCGCCGGGGGTTCGGCCGGTGATGAAGAGAGGAGCCTTTACGATGACTGACTGCACCTTCAGACACGAGTTTGTTGGAATATTTATGATAGACAGCTGGGCTCCCTCATGCTTCTGCCTGGTTTAAACTTTAGTGCTCCTTAGATGCTGCTGAAGGCCAAACACAGAAGGCATAAGTGCTTTAAGAAAAAAAAAGAAGAAAATGTTCTTCACTGGAATGAATCCTGTTCTCTTGATCGTTTAATATCCTTGAACGACCAAGGTCTCTCTTTGTGTCCTGTTTAGTTTGTACATTTTATGTTTGGAAAACTTCCATCTTGTTTTTCAAAGGAATGCCACATGATTGTTTGTGCTAAAGTGATAAAGAGGATCACTTAAAATCACTCAGCATCTTATAACGCCTACTAGACAAGAACTTATTCCTTTTCTTTTTTTTTACAACTTGTATCCAAACTCTGAATGGAGAAAGTACATCTCTAAAATAAAGAACGTACAGAAATTAAATCAACAGTTCATGTTAAAAAGTTATTTACTCAGTGGAGTAAAGATAAAAAGTACATGTACTATAAAGTATATACTCTCAGTACCTGATTGGGGCTCTTCGTGTTTTGTTTTGCATCAATGCTGAGATCGTCTTAAGTAATGATCATTTGTGGTATAGAGGTGTTTGGACAAAACCCCATCTTTTGTTCCCGAGAAGAAAGCGGACCAACTTCGGCATATAGCATGGCGAGCTGAACGTTTCTTGTACTTCTGCACTCTTCCTCCAGATGGGAAATTTCCAAATAAATTATCTTGTACCGCAGGTAACCAGCCAAGTGTTTCATCTATAGCAGGGATCTACTTTCTTTAAAATCCGATTTTCAAGTTACCCACCCAGTTACATGAAAACTACAGGTATCTCTCGGTAAATTAGAATGTGTTTTAATAAGATCTATTTGTCAGACTTGATATATTCTTAACTTTTAAAAATTTGTTAAAAACAACTTTTTTTTATCAAACCCCCGTTTGTTAAAAATTTTACTATTAAATTTTTTAATTATTTTTATACAGAAAATCAAAACATAGATCTGTCTGTATTTAATCTAAATATTTTACGTCACAGGGAATCTAGTGACACAAATTAACCTTTTATTTCATTTCATTAATTAGAATTAAATTATTATTATTTGAGTGTAATTATTCAATAAAAAAAAACTGAAGTCTGAATTTAAAAACAAAACGAAGACATTGGTTATTTTTAAATCTCAGCCAATGTTATATTAATTCAATTCAATACAGTTTATATAGCACCCATTTATAAATGTCTCACGACAATTCACAAGAAAACTTTTAATTCCAATCAGAAATACATGATAGACAAAGAAGTTTAAAAATTTTCCAATCTAAAGAAACCCAGCAGATTGCATCGAGTTATTGACTTGCAGCATTCACTCCTCTGGGATCAGAGGACACTGAAATGTTTTCGTTGACTTAACAGCCACCTCTCATACTGAGCATACATGTAGCAACAGTGGAGAGGAAAAACTCCCTATTAATGGGAAGAAACATCCTTCTGCCACGACCGAATGGGGATTTGAAAAGACCGAAGAGAAGAGCTGTGGAAACTGGAGCCACAGGTTGTTCCCGGGTCTATAGCCTTTGCAAGATGATTTGATAAGGAATGCGAACACTGCAGCCCATTTCTTTGATATCACTATGTGTACTGGCTCCTAAAGCATGGCTCCAGTTTTAGTTCATGCCTTGTAAATCTCAAACTCCTGTAAGGGCTTTGCTCTAAAAGTCTCTTTAAGCACCAATTATTCCTTATGCATGCTTATTTTCTTCCATTCATCTGCTTGCATACAGCACTTTGAACTGCCTCTTTTAGCAGTGAGTTTTTGTGGATTACGCTCTTTGTGGAAGATGCCGTTGGTTACAGTCTGAAGCACAACGTCATCTCAGAAGTGAAGGCCTTGAGATGTCTTTATTTTTGTATGGTATTAAACTGTAATATCTGTATGTCTGTCTATCACCTTTGTGAGGTAAAAAAAAAAACAAAGTCACTTAGAGAAAAAAACAGATGTAATTAAACATTTTATTGAACTTTTTTCTTTTAATATACATTTGTTTTGGAGAAAGCACAATTGTTGCCGTTTTACATTTTTTTTAATAGTTACAAAAAGAAGGAAATAGTCAAAGCAAATGAAATTCATGCATCATACGGGGGCATTTATTTCCTGAGTGCAAATGCAAAGCCGACATTTTCCAAGCTGAGTCCTTTTGGGAGATTTTTCTGTTTGCCACGACCACAGAACCTTAGTTTGTGTTATTTATACAAGGTCGCTTGTTGTTGCCATCGGTGTTGGGTCCAGAGCTGTTGGCTTGATCGATTGTGTTTTTAATATCATCCAGCCTGGCCGCTTTTCTTTTTTCTTCATTTAGCCGGGCAATCTGAAAAATGATGACTCACACACCAGACAATAACATTAAAACCAGGGCCAGGCAGGGGTCTGGCCTCACTGACGGCAGAAACACAATTTCTTTAACGTCACATGCATTCTTAAAATATATATGTATACGTATGCAATTATTTATACACCCCCACCTCTGGCTTCCATCAAGTGTAATATTTATAGCTGTCCAAAACTCCAGAATTGATGGGGAGAAAAATGGCACATGAGACATTAATGTACAATGTGATTCATGAGGGTGACATTAACCGCTGAGAAACGGCAAGTTGGAGTGCGGATACTTGGCCCTTCTCCTTAACTGTAAGCCGTAATAAGATCGCTCTTTTTTACCTGATCACTGTAATTTGTACAATTTTATAACCGGTTATGAGAATGTACAGCTGTATTTACATATGGATTTGATTTAGTCTTCTGCTTAGCTGCAGCTTGTAGCATCGTGTTCTTGGGGACATGGCTACTGGTGAAGCCTTTCATCACCCGGCCAGAGCCTTGTTAACAGAGCGAGCCCGAGCTGCTGTCGAATTTCCCTCTAATTGGTTTGCTTTACCTCCCACAGCGGGACCGTACTCATTACACTACACACCATTTATAAAATATTTGCTGGTTAAAAAAAAGACATTTACAAATTTAACAGCAACAGTTGTTATGTGGCAGGGTGTTGGAAGCAGCTGCTTTGGCTGTGGTGGGTGGCAAAGTTTTCCTCAACTAGCCAGAGAATTAATCAGTGTGACATATCCCACTGTCAGGCCAACCCCCCCCCTACTGAGGGAGCGATCACTAATTAAAGGAATCTGTTTTTTTTCTCCTGTGTTAGCACTAAACAGGCTGAAACTCAAGACAGGTGCTCAGTGAATTCTGAACAGTAAATCCGTAAGTGATGCTGTCGCTGAGCAGATCGGTTTAGTGCTTGTAAAGTTCAGTCAGAGGGTCTCCCATCAGCATGGAGCAAAACTCAAGCGTGGTTACATCACACATTTGTCTCCAGCCCCTGCAGCCGATTCATCCTCTGCATGTTGCGTTCGATGGTGGCCTGGCACGTGATCTTTTCGCCGCACTCCGAGGGAAACCACCCGCTCTCTCCGTCGCGCAGCCTCTCACCCTCGTACCACCCTGAGGATTGAAACCGTGTTCACGTTATAAAGATTTGTGTGTGTGTGTGTGTGGCATCACACCTTTCCTGATGTATTGTAATTGTTTTTGATGTTGTGTGTTCTTTGACAGGAAGGCCTGTTGCTATGGTCACCGAAAACTGCAATTAACTTCCAGGCTTTTGAGTGGATGGGGAAAATTTCAAACACATTAGGTCCATTATGTGAAAGGGATAGGGAGTAAAAAGGGGGATGACAGCAAGCAAGTGCACGATGAAAGGAAGCTGGGGTAAGATTAAAAACTGGGAGGAAAAAGCGGTGCAGCACAATAAACCAGATCACTGAAGGCTTCATCTGTTTTAGTAGTGTAACTGAAAAGTTAAACTTGTTTGGTTTTATTATAAACACATTGATTTACTTTGAGTATCTTGTTATGTGATATGATAATGGCTTACAACTTATTAAAATAGATGAAAATCTGACTATTAGTCATATTACAAAGGAAAATAATTGTTACTAAGCCATCAAAGATCATTGCAGTTCAGGGTGAGCGATATCCAAGCATATTGCTAGAATATTTACAGGAAAGAAAAAGTGTAAAAAAATAAAAATAAAAAAGAGAGCCCTGGCTAATATCTGCAACCATTTAAGAGTTTGGTGCATTAGAAACACAGACAGACTCTTAAACCAGCTGCAGTTATCCCGGTTTTTTGTTCTTATTCCACAGTTTTCCTTCTACTCAACCCTTAAATAAGCATAGTTAAAGCTAAAAATGCTGCTTAAAGTGACCAGCGTATTTAGCAATGACCTCTTGTGTTTTATTCTCCTAAATGGGAGAGAAAGTTTTTTGCCTGATTAAGTTTTTGGGTGAAGGTATAAACATGAGACGCAACACACCGTCCACATCCTGGGAAACCAACACCACATCTGCCACCTGCAGGGACAGCTCATCTGGCTGCTTTGCGGTGTAGGTTCTTATCACCTCAACCTGGAAAACATCTGGGAAGAAAAGAAAACATTGTCATGAGTTACGGCCCTCATAAATAACACCCAGTTTCACTGAAAGCCACAAGGTGGTGCAATAAGCTTAAAAAAACGAAACAAAAAAAACAAAAACTTGTGGGAACTCACAGGCTCTGTCATGTCTTGTGTTATCGTTGTCATTCTTGCCCAGGGCGCTGATCCACCGCGCGCGTTCGTTCCTAAAACAAAACAAGAACATCACTTTAAAAAACGTTGGCATCCAAAATAACTAGTTTCACCTGGTTGCAGGTGAAGTTACATCACTCTTATTCCTGCTATATCTTTCTCGTTAATAAGACTACAGATGTTTTTCGTCTTTGTGTATTTTTAAAGTAAACAGATTTGTTTCACAGGAAGTTTTCCCTTCCCTCCCTCTTTCATGTCCCTCGTCAGTGACAAAGTACTGAGAAAAAATGAGAACAAAGAGCCGATTCTCAGCAGAAGACAGACCTGCTTTTGCTTCTTTCTCACTCTCTTGTGTGCATTTCGTGGGAAACAAAGTAGGTGGAGTTGCAGAGGTTGGATTCTGTGAAACCAGATATCATCTCACCTGCTCTGAAGAATTCAGACCAAGGAGGGAGAAAGATGAATGGAGCGATAAAGAAACACAAGGGAGTTGGAAAGTGGAAAAAATAGGAGGTTTATGGAGGGTAACTCTACTTTCTTTGTCCAATCTGCTTTAGATACCTTTATTTCAACTTTGTTAACCTTTTGTTTTCTCTTAGTGTTCTTCTCTCCATAGTAACCACACCTGGTCTAGCGTTCTGTTAGCTGAGACAGCTTCTTGGAGGAGAACATGGGTTGAGATGTTGCCAGCGACGCTCTACAACTGCTGCTATAAACTCTTTTTTTTTCCAGTATCCTCTGTATTTATTTGAGTTTTCTGTCTCTTCGAAACCCCAGTCGGTTGTGGCAGACGGCTACTTGTACTGAGCCTGGTTCTGCTGGAGGGTTCTTCCTGTTAAAGGGGAGTTTTTCCTATCCACTGTCGCTACATGCATGCTCAGTATGAGGGATTGCTGTAAAGTCAACGACAACACAAGCCATTGTTTCGGTCTGCTGATTTCAGAGGAGTGAATGCTGCAAATCAATGACTCGATGTAATCTGCTGGGGTTCCTTAGATTGGAAACTTTATCAAACTGATTTGCTATGATGCATCTATGATTTGAATTGATTTTCTTGTAAAGTGCCTTGAGACGACATCAGTTGTGAATTGGCACTATATAAATAAACTGATTCTGAGAAACTGATATAGGCAAGGCTTTTTACTGCATTTGCACAGGTCATCAAACTGTCCACACAGCATTAATCAGCAACCTTTGCATTTTAATTGCACCTTTAGGATCCCTGTTCTTTCATTTTAAGTCAGCGTTCAATAGGAAAACATTTTTTGTTGTTGTTCTCTTTCAAGACTGAAATAATATTTAGATTGCATATTTTTAATTGTAACTGTAAGATTTAAGGTCAATTGTCTTCCTTACTTTAGCCTGTTTGTGTGACCAAGTGATTATTAGGAACTGATGGAAGTTGATTTTACCTTTTCTTGTGCCTGAAATAAACGTTACTGATAACTAGTATTAACGTATCAGAGAGTCTTAAAAGTTGTAGTTAAAAATTGCAAGATTCCCATTAAATACTATCATATGCATTAATGCAGTTCAATGAGGTTAAAGTGCCACACTCACTCCTACACTTGCTACTGTGGTTGTGCACTGCTCATCAGCTGGCTGATAAATGGCTACTAAATACATATCTTTTTGCAAATCATAATTACAGTTTTATTTAAATGTAACACATAATACAAGATATCGTCCGCACAGTAATATTCAATGCAACATGACTTTATTCTCCAATAAGTACGGAAACTGTTACAGATATTTTCACACAACCAACCTTCCATATTAGCCCCATAAATCCCATTTTATATATATTATTAGAAGCCAAATGTTGCATGTTTCTCAATGAAATAGAACGTGCCTGGCAGCTCTTAAAGTCTTCACGTTCAGATCGCTCAGTGTCTAAGACAGCTGTTTGCTTTACTTGACAGCCGAGCCATTGTGCCAACAGCCGGGTGTATGTGTGAGTGGAATAAAAGTCATGACAGGTCGACCTCTCACACAAAACAGCTGAAAACGCCAACAAATACAAGCACGGTCGTCAGCAAAGTAAAAAACATACAAGACAGATTTAGACTTGTGTTATGTATATGGACAGCAGATGCCCAACCCTCTTCTCCTCTCATTGAGTAAAAGCCTATTCATTATAGAAAGACTTCCTCCGGCTTTGACCATTCATCCAGTGGGGGAATGGAATGCCAAGATTAATAAATCCATTGTGAAAGGTTTGCGTTTCACCTCTGAAAAGAACAGAGTCTAGCCGGTGGATTGTGAAACTCCTTTTACACAAGTGGGTAAATAGTGATTACAGCCTCTTTAATAATTTGAAAGAACGTGTTATAAAAATCCATACAGAGAAGACGTCTGTAAGCATATTTTGACTACCCAAGTTACTTCAAGTCATAAGTCATTTCTACACACAGGGAAATTCCAAGAACAAGGAATGATTCCCAACTGGAAGTTGTACATAATGTGATAATCTGAACTACTTTCAGATTGTCACATAAACGAAAGCAGACAAGAGTATACACTGGAGGTGGGGGTGAGTGGGCTCGGGGGGTGGATAGCGGGAATCAAAAACAATCCAGTGAGCAGAACAGAAGCACAGACTCCCTTTTCTGGTCAGAGCTGTTATATAATCAGGGCTGCTTTCTGTTACAGCTGAATATCAGTCCTGTGGTTCTGCAGACTTCTGTAGCCGCTCTGTTCTACTAATAGACAAACGCCATTCAATGGTTCTGAACACTGGAAGCACAAGCGAGGACATTGGGAAAGCATTCTAACATGCAAACATATAACGGAAAGACATAAAGAGAAGAAGGGGACAAAATAGAAGCTCACACAAGGCCCTCGGGACCATCTCCGAACAGCTGGAATTCCTGACACATTACATAACTTTTAAGATCAAAGATCACCCTGATATATATACCTCTGCGTCTGAAACGCTGACGAAGGATTCCCAGACACAGGTACAACAGTAAGCATTATGCCAGAAGTGCAAATAAGAGCAAAAACCACCAGAGTACTATTTCCAAAAGAAAAACAAACTCGCCTACAGGCAGAATGTGAGGAATTTTACTCTGCATCTCTTGATGTTTACTTGACCTAAAGTCAGTGAAGTGAAAGGCAACATATGGGCATATAAATGTTAACACAGGAATCACTTCTTTTCAGACCAAATACATACAAATGTTCGTGCTCATTTCAAAGACAAAATCCTGTAAAGACCTTAGTTTTTGTGACCTATGACCTCAAGCCTTCACCACTCTGGCCCAGATAAATGCTCTTGATTCCAATATAGAGCAGTTATTTAAAAATAAATTAGTGGATTAATTTGCTTTCCTCCTAACTTACCTCTCAACAACGTCATAAAACAACAACCGGTTTAACTGCTTCAACGGTTTTACATTTAATATTATGTAAATGAAGGTTTCTTACAATTATATCACTATCATGTCAATAGAACTTAGCTTAAAGGAAAGTAAAGCAAGAAAACTAAAAACCAGTATAAAACCTCAATGATTCATACCCATGATAGATTTAGATAGTAAATTGTTTCTGCGGAACCAAAAGGTTTTTCTTTGATATAATACAAAATTTCTGATATTATAACATCCCCCAGATAGTAAAAGCAATATTAACTTTAAAATGGACATACTGGTCTATTTTTCTATTCGATTTAGGAAACCTTTGCAAATGACGTGCACCCTCCTCAATATTTATTGGAAAAATCTTCACAACATTACAATCAATAAAAATCTTCTTATTATAAAACCCTTATATTGTTTCCAATCAAAACAGGTTGGTAAACTTAAAGGATCCCTAAAGGATTATCAACGCTAATGATATCCTTATTATATGTGTAGTTTCAGGCAAAAACAGAAAGGAGAGATTGACGTATTCAGTAGTGACATGAACTACTATTGAGGAAAAAAAGAAAACCTGGAAGATCATTTTCAATTTCTTGTAAATATAATAAACATGATAACAGTGTCTTTGAGGTAAAGCTTAATTGCCCTGCCAAGTTGTTTTAACTCTCAAAAAATAAGACAATACTTCACATTGTGCGATTTTTATTGAATTTGGACGAGTGCGTGGTCGTCGTAATTCAAAAAGCCCACAAAGTCGCTTTTGTGAAGGAAGAAGCACAGAGACTATGCACGATGTGCTGAAGGATCAGGAGAAAATAGAGGAGCGCAGAGTAGTTCGGGGTGCAGTCGTGGGAAACAGTCAGCTTAGCTGCTGTCTGTTGCTAAACAACAGCTTTAACAAAGCCCAGTTACCACTATAACACTGGACAGTTGCCAGGGTCTCCCCACTGGTTCTTCTCAGCTCATTGACCGTTTTAGTGAGTAAAAGGCCGTGCGACACACACCAACGCATTTGTAGCCAACTGCTCCAGACGCCAGCAGAGGAAGGGGGCTGGAGGTTTTCCACAACAAGTCATGCAGCAGAGAGGGGTGTTTGACAGGAAGATTACAATCAGGAAACAAACCAGTACCTGTCTAAGTTCATGTTTTCTTTGGAGTCAAATTAAAGGTCTGCCGCAAAAACTGCAATGAAATGCAAAAAACTAAAAATAACTAAATATGAAAGAACGACTGACTATTATCATTTAAATAACTCAAACTAATCATGATTTATCACATGTAGATTAGGTATATTTGAATATGTAGCCTTTTTGTAATACTAATCTGTGTCTTTTTGCACTGAGTTTGCCTGTATCTGCCCTTTGGCTTTTAAAAAAAATAAACAAATATTTAGCCAAAATTTCTCTCTGGATAACAGTTGAGAGTTTCTGTTTTCTCCCCCCCCCCTTGTTTTTCCTGTATGTGTCTTGGCACCCACCTCTGTGATGGACTTCTAACCCGTCCAAGTCACGATAAAAACGACACCAGGTTTACACCTTTGTAGTGTTAAAAGGTTAAATGCTGTTTAGGTTTTTTAAGTAAAAACAATATAGAAGAGGAGATGCATTTTAAACGCTCTTACACGACGGCTTTACTTTCTACAAGAAGAGAAGTTCTCCAGTGAGGAGGAAAACACTGTTTAACAAAGCTTATAGCCCCTAGAGATCATTTCAGTCTACAGCATGCTGTGTTTGTGCATCTGTGCATGTGAACTATTATAAGGGATGTTGTATAGCAGATCCTGTTCCTTTGTTTAGGATTTGTAATTTAAGCTCCCTAAATTTAGCCTCTAATTGCTTTATGAGGGGAGATGAAGTTACAGGAGAGCGTTTTAACTACAATCGACAGCTTACAGATTTATTTTTATTTTAACGATTGTCGCTAACTTTACTCTAAATGACTTGAATGCTTGAAAGCAAATGACATAATTATATGGTACACAGTTGTTCGTTTTTATTATTTACTTTCAAAATAGATCCCCAAATAGATTCCTGTCACTTCTACGGGAGCTAAAAATACAGAGAGCATTGAGACATTAAAGACATACTTCAACACATAATGGAGCGAAAATGTGATGCGAGCTTTCCGACCACATCAATCTGCTCAGAATATTAAATTACTCAGATTTGCTCTGCTGTCTAAACCAATAGCCAGCACGTCCAACAGTAAGAGCCTTAAACAAGTAAAAACATAGAAGAGTAACAAGATACCGCTGTTAATTTTTCATCACAGTTTTAGTCCAGAAGTTGTACCTCCGTAACTGAAATACGAGCGGAATAAACAGCTTTTAGCAATTGGAAAAGAACAAAGGAAACAAAACAAGGCACTTACTGCAACTCCGTCCCAAGGATCATAGACACCTTTTCGCTGGACTGGTTGCTACGGAAACACAGCCAGAAGAGATGGCTTGCGGTGACCTGCCGTGAGCTCAGCAGGCTGGTGGGACTTTTAACCGGTGAAAGGTGCACATCCTCAGGCTGAATGGTGCCCACTTGGATCTGATCCCTCAGGGCATAATCGATCACAGTGTAGCTGTCCTCACTGGTTAGGACAAAAAAAACAAAAACAAAGAAACAACACAATGTGTTAAAAGATTTTTCAACTAACAGACATCAGATAAACACTTCTATTCTTCAATACAAGATAGTTTCCAATGGTTAAAAACGTTTAAACATTACAATAACAAACATCAGGGTATTTGATTAGGATTGTATGTGCTGCATTGAATGATTTTATTATAGATCTTACAATTTGTCCCTCACCAGGTACTAGTTATTTGTCATGGCAGCAAACCGGGAATATGCACAGGAAAATTGTTGCTCTGAACAGAAGACAGTAATGTTTGTGGAAACTCAGTGGAACCAGCAGAAAAACTCAGGATTTGACTATCAAATACACTCAGCAGGAAGTGTGCATTATTAGATTACTATAAAAGCAAAGAATTATAGCTGTAAAAAGAACTAAAAAACAAATAAATGTAAAGTTTTAATAATGTTATTCTAAAAGGAATTTATTATTTCAATTTAATAATAATAATAATAAAAAATAATGGTTGTGTTTTAATCAGAACACCTGCGTTAAAGGACTATGTGACGAGGATTAATTTAATTACCTTTTTGGTTGAATGATCAAAAGCTGAATTACGCTGCAGCATATACACTTTCAAAAAATTAGTTGCACTTTGCTTTCTAACCTTTCCAAGTCCACAGATACATAGCTAACATTTAACTTTGCTTGAAAAATGACCAGACGTAGAGTTTGGCAATGCACAAGTTAGCTGTAAACATTTGCAGAGGATCAGGCTTTATGATGAGCTTTGCAACCTTGAACACTTCTTGAACACTCTGAATCCTTTAAAACTGTGTTCTTAAACACAAGAGTAAAAGTCATGCTTGAGTGTTTACATAAAAACCCAAGGCTGAAATACCTTCATGATCCAGAGAAGACCAGGAGTAAAGTATATATAAAGCCGTTTGTGCAACAGCATTTAAGATTTAAAAAAAGAACTGTAATATTATGAGTGATGATTTCCTTGAACATTTTTTTCTACTTGCACAGCTCAATCTCAAAGAACAGATGGTACAGACAGCCTGTCCTTCAGCTCCACGCAGGTTTTATATTTGTGCAAGTAAGAAAATATCAGGAGAAGGGTGCCAGAACATAACTCAGGAGAAGACGTCTGAAATCATAGTTTTAAGATTACCTTAAAACAAAGAAAATACAGCTGCAGATTTTGTTTTTTTACAACCATGATTGTGTGTATAATCAAAGTGTGCAACTAAATTGTGTGTATAGTCAAAGACTAGGGCTAGAGCAGCATTTGATGTGCTCTATACAATATATTACAAAGAGTTGATGGCATCCCCTTAGTGCTAACCAATGGATATATAAACTTTGATAAAGTAAGCCGAAGGAAAATTTCCCCAGACTATTCTCCAAAAGGCTTCCTTAGCATGTTGTTGCTTTATATTATCGCTTTAGCTGGCAAGAGTTGACTTTAAATAAAAGCATTAACCTGTAAGACCTAAAAACATATATTATTATTATTATATAATACAATGTTAGTTTTACTGTTATGGTTTCAAAGTTAAAATACAGAATACATAACTTTAGCTTGTTTTTCTTTGGTAACTAAAGAAAACTGAAATCAGCTGTGAATGGAATCTCTATTTTTTTCTATCACAAACCCAGTTGTGTAAAGATTCTCCAATCATACATTTTCACCTCTGATTTTTCCTTCAACAAGTCCATATAATAAGTATTCAGAGTATTTTTCTTAAGTCTTTCACTTATACACAGATAATTCATTATTTCAGTTAGAAGCACATACATGTAGTGTGTGAGGATTCTCAGTAGAAAATAATATGGCATTTTCAATTATACTTAGCATCTGTATGTCTTGCATGATTTCCTGACATATGTCAGTTTCCTATATATATAGATATATATGTATATATCTATATATGTATATATGTATATATATATAACTATGTCAATATTCTTTGGACATTACAGACTTTAACACAAACGATTGTTGTTGCTATCAACCAGGAAAAAAGTAATGTAAAATCATTTCTTAAGTAAAAGTCAAATCCAAAGCCAACTTTCATACTTTAAAATGTACACTTTTTAAAAAGAACTAAATAAAAGTAAATGTAAAGTATATGTATGTATATATATATTTATATATATATATATATATATATATATATATATATATATATATATATATATATATATATATATATATATATATATATATATATATATATATATATAT
>JAVLVB010000318.1:784071-811813 GCA_032876305.1 Orestias chungarensis | reverse complement strand
ACATTTCGTTTGTTATGTGAGTATTCGTTAGGGATCGGGTGAGCAGGTATCATGCCTAATAAAATTGCTAAACAGCAGATTAAGGGAAGTGGAAGACAGCTGCAATCATATTTTGACACGATTACACAAGAAAATAAAAACCTAAATGATACAGGATGAAAGCTACTAAATAGTTGGATGTTTTCTGCTAATTTTGAACTGTACACATAATGTGTATAGCTCACACTTTATACACAATAATCTGGCGGCAGGAAGCTCAGGCATTTACCAAATGTTTTTTTTATTACTGTGCCAGCTACTGGTTTCGATTATATTCTTTGTTCTTTAGCAAACAAACCGGAATCACACAAATCCCCAGGGAGATACAGTAAGACTCTAGCTCAAACATATAGAGAAATTAATAGCAGTATTCAAGCTTTTAGTTTAGTACCAAGACTTTGTCTTTTGCAAAATCCCAATCAGAGAACTACAAAAAGCAAAGATCCTGTTGGTAAAATAAATCAAACGGACTAGAGGGATTTATTTTCGTGGACCTTCAAACCCCACATTTAATTTTCACTGGATGTACTAGAGTTAAACCAGTAACCAAGCTAGAAAATAACCATTTATTATTATTATTTTTTTATTGGAGCCTTTGGATAAAGTGATGTAAAGCAACTTGTAAGTATTTCAAAATGATTGGGAAAAAAAAGGGTTGTTTTGGTCTGATGAGTCCAGATCACATAATTTACGTAAATTTTATTATAAATAACTGCCATCCATGCTCAGCCATATCAGTTACAAGAAGGAATCGATCTTTAAATTGCAGCAATATGGACAAATCATTGAAAAAAGCTTGCATCAATGGAGATTTCTTTAGCTAGTAAGTTGTAAAGCAATCTAAAACCTATATAGAAATCTAAAGTTTAACAACATCTGCTGTGGAAGCCAAAGATAAGAAAAAAAATCTGGGCAGCTTTTGACTTGGACACGTTTTCCTGATCAACACCTTTAGAGTGTGAGAGAACAACCTAGTATAACATTGTTTGAGATTACAGAAAGGTGTTCATAAAAAATTTAGCCTATGACTTTACATGGAGCATTAAAAGTATTGAAACACTATTTAAGTGAGATCACCAAGCTTTAGCTTTTAAACAGCTGAAAAGAGCTTAAAACAAATAGTTCTTAATAAATTCAGCGAACACATTTAAGGATACCAAGTAAATAAAAAAACACAACAAAAAAAACAACACATTTTTATTTACTCAACTCGTACCAATATTACTAGTATTACCTTTATTCTAAAAATCTAAACTTAGGTGTGCCATTTCTCTACTGTTTAAGTGTCATGGATCTGACCTTGCTACTTCCTTCTTGAGTTTTAATTTCGAGAAAGAGAAAAGAAGCAATGTTGTATTTAGCCGCACGCAACACATTTCGGGTCAGAACGTCGGGGTGACTATTGTTTTTGTTATGTCGTAGAGAGTCGTAGACCTGCTGCTATCCGGCTGGCCTTGTGAACCTTCAGCATGTTTCGGCTTTTATTACCGCAGCTGGAAGGTGGTGGAGTAGCGTGCCAGAGCACGGCTGCAGCGCTCCACATGGTACAAATCAATATTATAACAGCTTCTCCTATTAGACGCTAAAAACACGCACCGATTCCACAAAACTCCCTTTGCCAAATCCCTTTTTCAAACACAGAACAGACACTTTGCACATAGTCTGATATTTCAAATCAGATTCTAGGAAAAACATATAAAGGAATGTGTTTTAGTGTTTTTGTTTTATTTTTTTATTTTATGACTCAGTTTGCAAAATGCATGGCAATGGACTCCAGACAACTGACAAGGAAGTACAGGATATTTAGGAAAGATTTCACAAGCATGCAATTGAAACCACACACAAATCAAAAACACATCGTTTTAAGGAAGTTCTCTGCATATTTTTCCAAATTTGTTTTTATGGGTTTAAGCTGTTGACTAAAATTAGAGGCATCAATATGCTTGAAACCAGAGGTGACAGCTAAAAGGGTTAGTTCATTCAACCAGTTATAATCATCAACTTAAACTATTTAGATTTCCTGCGGTTTAATCAGAGATGATTGGTGGGTTTGATTTATTGATTTTAAATGGCTGAAACCGAAACTTGTTAATACTTGCCAGATGTAGCTTTAAATGTCTTTCAAACAAAAATGAAATTTACTTTTGATTAACCGCCTTCTCCAAAAATATAAAGCAACACCATACAAACAAAAATATTTTTACCATTCATACTAATGAACAGAAAAGTATGTATGGGCATTTAAAAAAAAATCAAATGTTTTAAAGCTTTTGCATGTTATCTTTGCTGATGAGATCCAAGTCTTTAGGTTTGGTAGGACCCAATGCTATCACCCTAATCTTTAGCTCTCTACATTTTCAAGGTAGGAGTGTAGCTAAACTACTCTAAAAAGGTATTAGTACTTAGCCAAAGGTAGACGTTTACTTTAAACATAAATCTGCCACAGGTGGGAGTAATTTTGGCCTTAGTAGTTGTAGGAATACTAGGAGTGTCAGCACCAGTTTAAGCTAAAGCATGGAGGTGTTTGCATTAAACTGATCACAGTTTTATACTAAAGCTGCTTCTCTTTTCTGTCATTAAGAGACCTCTTATAAAACCTGGATGCTTTTCTTCTGAGAGAGGCTCTTTCTTAGCGGATAGACATTGCCATCAGATTTTCCATTACCTAAGACGAGCATTTGGGATTTGGCTCCGTTTATGTTTTTAATCTCCTATCTTAAAAGACATCTGGGCAGATTAGGTTTCCAGGCGAGTTATAAAAATATCAACATGAGGATCTAACAAAAAAGCTAAAGTTGAGCCTAAACAAATAGCACCTCCTATACAAGTAAAAAATGAATAAAAAGTGTTTTTTTCTATTAAATCTTTTTGTCGTTTAGTAATACACTAAAATTTTATAAAAATGTAATCTTGTGAAAACGTATTTTAACAAAATCTATTATTTGCGGAACAATAAATATGTTAAATGTTCCCAAATAAAAAGCTAAACTAGGGTTTTGAAACCTTTTAAGGGTTTTACTTTATGAAAAAAGTTTTCTTTAGGGTTTTAAGAACCTCAGAGTCATTTTATTTTTAAAGCCAATGATTTATAACTGGCAATGTTTCCTATCTTTAAAGGAAACTTCTAATAACCAGAGAAGCACAGCAAAATCTATCTCTGCTTTTGACATTTCACTTTGATCCTTTAGTATAGACAGCTTTTTTTTCTTCTAAAAGGCTTTTTCCTACACAGGATGACTGAGCTGATTAAACTGCCAAACCTGCCGTTATGATTCTTTGTTACAACCACTGAAAACCAAATGATTATGCGGAAACTTTCGCCATGACAATAAATTAAGAGTGAAGCCTTAAGACCCAGGTCACACTCACAGACAGTAAATCAATGCCAAAGGTTTGTGTGGGAGAGATCTCAGTAACTCACCCTTTTTTTCTGGTGACAATTAGCACATCATTGAAGAGGAAGAAATAGACCTGGTGTCGAGATTTCCTCTTCGTGAAGATACCGCTGTCTTCAGCAAATGCAGTCAGCTCACCTCTTTTTACCATCCACCTGGAGGACGAGACTAGCGGGAAGGACTGGAGGAGAAAAAGGAAAGAAAAACAACGAAAACAAAAAAAAGATCAAAACAAGAACATAACCAAATTAAATACCTTTTCAAACCTCCATAATGTTGGGGCAGCGCTAGAGGTCCAAAGGTGGTCAGTTGTTGACGCAGAGACATCTGTGAATCACAAATGTTCCAACAGCTATTTCCCACACTAGTTAGGAACACATGAGTCTGCCAAGCCTTGTGTTTAGTGTGTGTGAAGATCTGTGCCAAATTGGGGACAGTTGTGTGCATACTTTACATTAATACAACTACATGTGTGAAGGCAGCTGTTTTGCTGCACTTGTGTCCCATAACATACATTGAGCTTTACCGATTTGATGAGATTTAGAGAAAAAATCAAGCACCATTTTGTTATTAAATATAGGGTTGTTGTAGCTCAGTTTAATACAAATTTGTTGAGGGATCTTTTGTTTCTCAGAAAACAAAACACATTACAAACACATTAAAAAATATAATTAAAATAAATATACATTTAAAAAGAATATTCTAAAGTATAAAGGTAAAGCAAGTATCCTTTTACATTTGTAAAACATTCACAAAAATGTGGCCTTGTCCAATAACCGTGATTACTAACAAATAGCACATTGAATACAGTGTAATACAGTTATTTTTTACTCACATTGAATTATTTGGTTTGTTTGTTTATATAAGCTTGAAATTTTGAAAACTCAAATCAATTGGAATGTATGAATAATTAAATTGAAAATACTTTTCTAGTAAAGTGCCTTAGGATGCCATGTGCTGCGAATTTGGGATATATAAATAAACTAAATTAAACTTTTGGGACAACACAGAAAAAACAACAACTATGTATTAAATATTGAAAAATTCTCCTTGACTTATTATTTTTTGCAGAAATTAAATGAAAAATGCGATAGAAAGTACAACGCTGCTTTCTGTTAAATGACATGAAATGTTGTTGAAAATTGAGATGATAGAAGTCCACATAAAAGTGTTTATTTATGTCTAAATCTGGTTTGTACAGTTGCACAAATATAATTAACGAGCCTAAATATCAGAGTCTTCATGTTATAGTTAAAAAGAACATGCAGGTTAAAAAAACTAATCAAGTTCTCAATGTGTGAGAACAGATACTGGCAAACCTCAACTAACAATTTAAAGGGGGAGCTGTACATTTCCAAATAAGGATGACCCTCATATTGATATCAGCAACAAGTGAATCTAAACTAAACACTTCTTCAAACTTAAAGATTTACAATTTGTTTGGGTCTTTAGAAGTAAAACCCAAATTATGTTTTTAATTATCACAAAATTATGTTTCAAAGTAAGCAGTAAATATAACACAAGAAATGCATAAGCCAAAACACACTCGTATAAAGTCAAGATTTTTACCTGAAGGTTTGTTTTACTTGATTTACTTAATAAAGAGAATGTATTATCTTTCATATTTTTACCTTAATCTTGAATTCCAGCTGAGAGTTGATGGTGTACATCATTTCTGTTTTCTCCATTGTGCGAGCTCCTTCATTGCACTTTCGCACCACCTGCTCACACAGATAAGCATTGTCAATAAGAAAAAATTATAACAAAATTAATTAAAGAAAATCACTGGATACTGGAAAAAAAATCATATCAAGTAACTTCTAATAAGATGCAGGGGATTTAACTGGAGAACAGAGCAATGTAGCAATGCCTCTCCCCCATCTCATGCTGTGCACGGCCAGTTAATTTACCTAACTAACTTTGACTATGAAAATATTTACCTTTTTAATAATAATGATAATGACCTAAAATATATATTATTTAACTCTTGCACTAATATAAATTAATTTCTTAACTGTTTAAAAAAAAGTATGTAAATCATCTACTTAAAATGTGTTGGTAAATAGTTTGAAACTAAAAATCATGGATGTTTTACTCTCTTTAAAACTGGCTTTAAAAGAAAAATAAACAAAACACCAACCTTGCTCACGGCCTGCAGTGCTTTCTTGCACGCTTCATACTGCACCAAGTCTTTCGATGTCTTCTGACAGATGGTCTGCAAAACACAGATTTATGAAACATTAAAAAAAATTTGCACGCTAAGCTACTCATGCAACACATACCAACCCTTACATTTCAGTTTTTGCCTCATGTATTATATTTGAATGTTTCATATTATCAAACTAGTGTTGATTACAAACAAAAATTAACCTCAGTACACAAAGAAAAACTGTTTCTGATTTTAACTATTTAGTGGGTGGTCCTGAAAATGCAGCATACATTGACAATTTGTCTAAAAGAATACAAAAGAAAATCTACTTTGTGACTACTGGTGTAAAACTAAAATAATATTTTAGAGAAACACAATCCTGCATGGTAGGATGAACTTATAAGTTAAATACAGTTATGGTGGTGTGATTGTTTCGGTCTGCTTTGCTGCTTCAAAACCTGGATGATATGTTGGAATTAAAAGAAAAAACCTCAAGCCATCAAAAGAAAAAATGTCCAAAGAACAGCAACACCAGCAAATCCTAACAGGAGTGAAAAAGAAAAAGCAAAAAAAAAAGCAGATTGGCTAAATCAAAGTCTAGACTTAAATCAAATGTGACCTTAAATAGTCTGTTCTTACACGTGCATCAATTGCATGCATTTTCTGTGCTTTCACAAAGGGCATGGCCTAGTTGGACAGATTGTTTCATTGTTTGATTTAAAACAAAAATATAATAACTTTATCAGAGGCATTAAAGTGTTGCAAAACTGTGTATGGTATTTTTTTTCTTTTTACTACACTGCAAAAATTCACAGAAAAATAAAACATTTTGCACTGTGGGAAGAAATATACTGAAATAAAACTTTCTCAGGAAACAAAATGATCTAATGGTACAAGCATAAACCCCAAAGACCCTTTGGGAGCCACTAAAAGAAAGAAGAGAAGAAAGTTATGAGAAGAAAAGAAAGACACAGGGAGATCAAATACTTAATTGCCAAAAAAAAAGAAAGACTAGGAGACAAAAAAAAAATATATATTAAAAGAAGGAAAGTAGAAATAAATTATTATCAACTGATGTGAGTTCCCTCAAATGCCTCTGTTGTTAGAATCAAATAAACAATGTATTGTGTAACACAGAAAGTCTTGTAATTCCACAGCCCGCACTACTGTGTGTCTTCAGTTCACTCACGTCCATTAGCAGAGGGAGACGAGTGATCCTCTGCATGGGCAGGATGAGGAATGAGATCATGGGGAGGTTCCTGCAGTCTGGGTGGCCCTCTAACCTGGTCAGCACCTCCTTAAAAGCTGAATTCTTGGTAGCGCTGAAAGTAAGAAGGCTTAGTCAGAGGAGTAGTAATGATGGAGAGAGAAAGTTTCAGAAAAAGAGCCCATTGATATGTTGTTTAATATGTTTGAATACATTCGGTCACTCACATCAGCTTCTGTAGCGTTCTCTGCTGATACACCTCGTTGGAGCAATATTTGATATAAGGGTCAAAATTTGACTCAGCATGCTTGCAGACAATGTCACTGATGTCATCAATGACGATGCTCTGTTGGTGTCTTTCCTCCAGCTCCTTAAAGAACCTAAGTGTCGACATGGTGGTAAAAAAACAAAACAAAAAGGTTAGTAGGCCATGAGATTCCATGATAAAAGAACATCAAATTATGAGCCCCAAGTACGAAATCACTTGACGCACTAATGGATGAAAAGTCGAGGAGAGACAAAGCCGCCAAACATCTTACTTATATAATTGTAAGATATACCTATTGCTGATATACCTATATACATATGCTTTTCCTCTTCCTGAGCACCAACAGATGGCCGGTGTAAAGACACGCCATTTGTCCAACAGAAGAGACTAAGTGTTTTTGCTTGCCCTAATTTAGGTGCCAAACAGGAAGCTGGAGAACAGACACAGGACGCTGTCTTTGACCCGTTGGAACATGTCTGAGCTCAGCTGGAAAAATAGATGAGCAGAGACAAGTTCCCCCAATTTCTAATCACTCAACAAGCCCATTGCCGTTTTGCTGTAAATGGGAAACAGTACTTCCAGTGATCATCTAACCGTTTGTTCATTTTGACAGAATCAGACATGAACAAATAGTTAGATGGTCAGAAGCTGTCCTGCTGCTAATGACCCCTTGCCCTCTGGCCTATGTCCTGAATGTGTATTTAGGAATTTTAGGAAGATCAAGGTTGCAGTCTAAAATTCTATGTGAATCTCTTCTTTGCTAGCCACGTTGGGATTAGGTTATTGTTTTGAGAAACAACATTTAAAACCTCTTTTTGAAGTGAAAAATCTTGTCTGGTATTGACCACAAATATTGTGTGCGGTCCATAAACGTGCATGTGGAATAGAGGTAAGATGGGCTGCAGCATGTCTAACCAGTAGATAAAGTAATAATAACACATAAAAAATGCTAATAAATTCGATCTTTCTTTAGTACAACTTTGCTTTGTTGAAATAAAAACTTGAAATGGTTAAAGAAAAAACACTCTAGATAACTTAGCAAAAACCTCTGTCTATTTGCTATGCTGTTATCATAGATAACTATTTGCATTGCTTTAATTTGTTATCCGTTCCCGTTGGAAACGTACTTTATGCTGGCTTCACAGACATCAGAGATGTTGGAGAAGAGGTGGTGGTGTTCAGTCTTGGTCATCGCCTCACTGAGTTCTGTTGAGTTCTTGAACATACGGATGAGAATCTCCAAACTGTGAAGGTAGGAGTGCTCCGATGAGATCACTTCAAAGATGGCCTTAAAAAGAGAGAAAGCAGAGTCGTAGAGGTGAAACCTGATGGGATGAAAAATGAGTTCAGTGAGCATGCTGGGTTCAAATTCACATAGCATCCCCTGGGCTCTGTCATCAACATTTCTTACACTCTTGGAGGTTTCACATATGTATGGAATTTCAAAGAAAACCATTATCACCCTTTTTAACCAGGTCTGTCTGTTTTAAAATAACCTGGATAATCATTATTAATCCATCTTTTTTTTCCTTTTTTTTGCCAATAAATTGTATGTGTCGGCCTAAAAGTGCATGCTTCGTGTGTCTTCTTGTTCTCCTTTAATTCTTTTTTATTGTTCTGATAAAATTTATAAGGACAAATGGACATATCTTTTTGCAGCTCTTATGAACACTTTGGGGTGACTGTGAAACAGTAGAGTAGTTGTCTTGCAGGTTAAATTCCAGCTCTCTCATGTCATTTGTCGATGCGCCCTAAGGCAAGGTACTTAGCCCCAAGTTACCTATCAATGTATGTATCGGTGTATAAACCCGATAGCCAATGGTTTAATAAGGCTTAAGTGTAAAGTGCTTTGATTTTTCAGTATGAAATTTTATACAAGTTTAGTAGAATTATTTAACATATTTTGGAGAATGGAAAATAAAACACAAGTCTTACCTCTTGTCTTTTGCGTTCCTCCTGACTCAGCTGTTCATACAGGCCACTTTTCTTCACCTAAAAAAAGTCAAATTGCTTACATTTGGGCACCATGCAAAACATGGTTAGGTTGACGTTTGCATACTTCAGTCATGAAAGAGCTGTTTGACAGTTATAATGGGAGTATTTGACAAATATTGATTTCCTTGTTTATATAATTGATTTATTGATTTATTTCAAAGTATATGGTGTGGCTACAATGCTATCAATACAATTAGTGAATTAAATTAAAGAATTAAAACTAAATAATTGTCTTGACACAAGATATTTACTTTTGGCAAAAATGCAAAAATAAACAAACATGAAGATAGTATACACTGATTAACATGTTAATTTCTGTCAGTTAATTTAATTTTTCTAAATGAATCAATTTTTAATAAAACTGAAGCAAACAAATGTTAGGAAATGGACTAGGTGTGGAATAATATTTAACAGTGTATTTAACTAATTATTTAACTATTTAACTGTTAAGCCTTAGGTTGAAGTATGCATCAGTCAGTATCGGACTCCTCTCTGTTTTCACCTCATACCATGCAGGTAACATTATACTTAAATATACATTATACTTGCTTTCAGGTCTTATTCCTGACAAGGTTATCCCTTACTTCCACAAGCTTTCCAGCCAAAAGAGAAAGGAATCGAAACCTCCTCCCCCAGGAGCGATGCAAGCTCTGTGGTGGTATCTGCCCTACAGTCTTTGAGCAAACAGCAAGCATAAAAAAATCTGGAGCTGATCAAACATTTCTAGCGGTATTTCAGTTCCATTTACACCTCCAGATATCAGTTTTATGATTTAATTTTCATACTCTCTTTTATCAGCTCTCCAGTTTTCATGTTTGAATCATTTTTGAGAAACAACAACAACCCTTGCACAGGGCGTGACTGGAACACAATCAATTAGGTGTCATCATATGAGATGAACTCGTCGTATTGCTTACGGTAACACTTTAGTAAACTCCATTGAAAGCCGCACCTTCTGAGACTTTCAACGGTCTTGGAAGAACATCTTTTCCGGGATTTGACGTAAAACAAAAGACCCATAGGAAAAAAGTTAGGCAGAGTGAGATGTCACAATAAGGCATGACTCATTTGACAACAACCTGTACATCTGGTTCTTCTTGGCATTACTGAGGATCCAAACTAAACTTCCAATCACACCTTGAAAACAACATCCATGTTCAACTGTTACAAAAAAACAAATAAATGAGTACAACACTCCTGGGTGACATTTACAAAAACATAAACCAAACAGTAACAATGTCCACACATGCAGACCAGCTGTGATGGAAATTACAGTACAGTTCTGCCGAGTACTGGTCAGCCTGGCAAACCTGGTCAATTCGTAGTTCACACCAAGCTCTAATTAATACTACTTGCCATCAGAAAGTATTCACAACACTTCAGTTTTCCAACTTTTGTTAAATTAATGAACTAAAAGCTCAATTGCATCCAATTTCCAATAATCACCCTGGAGATGCTTTAACAACATAACTTGATTCCATCTGCATTTACTTACTGGTTATGATTTGGATTGCTGTGCACTTTTATTATAGACTATACCACTTGACAGTGTAGGAGTAGAAAGCAAACAATGGAGTTAAAAGAGTTGCCTGCACATGCGTCAGACAAAATTATGTCAAGATGAAATCAGAAAAAAAGAGGAACAATAATTATGTATTAGTTTCCACATTTTCTGTAAGATGAAAAATCCACTAAATCCAGTTATCCTTAGTGTTTCCTTGTATAGATTCAAGATTGCTTCAAGATTCAAAGGTGTAGATATAAGAACCCCTTTTTAGAAAACCCTTATTAATGTACTTCACAATAAGCTGTTTAGGAGTGGCCAGAAGGGAACTGCCCCTCACTAAAAGCCACATGGACGTCTGCTTAATTTAAGCCAAACACCATTACTCAGGTCAGACAAAACAGTACTCTCTAACCGTGCATGACGATAACTGCATTTTTTGTTCATAATTATATCAAACACATCGGATGAAAGAATAAGTAGGTCTCATCACCTGGTTAAAAACACATCTCTATTATGGTGAGACTCAGAGGGTAAGAGGACAGCAGGCAAATATAGATCAAATAAAAAAAAGCTGCTTTGGACCAAAGAGGACGATAACAATTCATCATCCATAATGACAATGACCTGAAACACCAACAAGATAAAATAGGCATAGCTTCAGTATTCCAAATGTCCGTAAAAGGAAGACCTTGAGTCAAGACCTAAATTTAAATGAACATCTCTGGAAAGACCTTAAAAGGGGAAACTAAACACTGACCATCCAATTTGACTAAGCTTTACCAGGTTTTCCAACTCCAGGCTTCACGAACTCCTGACCATCAAAGTTTAAGACATTTCAATGGTCCATCCCACCTGAATAAAGTGGCGAGTTCTCCAGGATCCTACTAATGACAAATTATTTAACTCAGGTGTGTTGAAGCTGAGACACATCTAACATCTTTTTTAATGTGCAGAAAGGCCAAATTAGAGATTGGATTTGCAAATTAGCTTAATACTCTTGGTGTAGCGCATCAGTTACAGACTTGTCCTATTATATTTTTGTGCATCGTCTCCGCCAAATAATTATATAAATAAAATTAAATGAAAAGTTGCAGGACTTCACTCTTCATGGACCACAGTTGCCCCCCTCGGTTTTAGACATGTCCCTGCTCCAACACAGCTGAATCACATTAAGGAAATTGGCGCTGGTCTGATATTCAGCCATTAATTTAATTCAAATGCGATAGAGCAGAGATGTATCTTGAAATCTGCAGGAGAGCAGCTTTTAGAAATTAAGTTGGAGAAGCCTGCTTTAGAGGGTCTGCAGGTAATAACAGTTGTATCAAACCTATAAAAAACTGAGGCTTCTACTGACACTAAAAGAGGTTCAAAACTATAATAATCTTCAGATGTTTGTTCTCATGAACCCCTGGCTTAACAAACTATTTCTAAGATATGGTCTAAAAAATGTCTGCAACATTACAAACTGAGGGAAAATTACTGAGAAGTGAATATTTCTGGTGGCTGACAATTTTTTTTAACTAGCAAGACATTCCATATTTATTAGTCTGCACAGCAGTTTTGAAATTGATGCTAATTAACTACATTACTCATCTTTACACAACAAACCAGAAAAGCACATGGTGAAATGAGTTCGGCATTATTTAGTAAGCAAGTAATTTATCCCTGTCATTTCCGATATCTCCCGTTCATTCCAAACTATGACTATATCATGCTACTCGGAATCACCACCCATATTCCTATGGGGAACATAGGAATATGGGTGGTTCCTATGGGGGACATAGGAATATTAAACATTTTTGCTGCCTGACGAGTTTCCAGGGTTTGCCAACCCACTGGCATTAAGCCCAACAGTGCTTCCAAGATTTCCTCTGACTCTGACGGACTGTCTGCCTTCTAAAACCGTGTGTGTTCTAGAAGAAGTGTGCTTCCCGATAAAAAGCGAGTGCCAAACAGAGAGAAGTAGGATGAATGGTAGGAATTTTGGCCAAACCGGTTGTGACGGCATTCTCTAGAGCTCTACAATTCCAAGACTTTGCACCAACATCAGTAAGATTGTCAGTATTCATGGTGTAGAGAAAGAGTATAAATTACTTAGGAAGAAGACTTAATGGTACCAAAATTCTTTTATGTGCTTATTTGCATGTGTGCAAGTATGTGTGCATTATATCTAACCAAGCTGAGTTGGCTCCAGGAAGTCCGTATTGGTCTGTAATCCACAACGATGTCCTTATCAGGCTTAGGTCTCCTTGAATTCACATCCTCATCTGAGTCATTATGAAGGGCCTTCTCCTGGTAGTTCTGGTAAAGCTCCTCTTCTTAAATGTGGTTTTGAGAAACAAAGACATTTTAAATTCAATGGAGTCGACATTAAAATAGATAAGTGCATGAATAACAAAATTAACCTAAAAAGACGTGTTACCTTCACTGTCAAAAGTCCGCTGAGATATCAGCTTCTTCTTATCTGGAATCTGAAATACAAACAAAGCATGATTACTTTAAACTCCAGAAAACCAAAGAAATCTAAATCAACAATTATAATCTGTCCAATGACCCATCTGTGTAATTTTTGGCAACCTTCTTTGCTGACCCTCATCTTAGTAGAGAGTGTTTGCATATTCAAGTATGGGCACAAAGTCTTATTACATCATAACCTTTAACAAACAACTTAATTGTTTTCCTGTAAGGCTTTGTACTACTGTAAGTTTGCTCCACAATGGCTCGTCTGTGCTGGGGTTTTATGATTCAGACTTTGTCCCCTCCTGACTGTGAAAGTTTGTTTCAAAGCAATCGTTATGCACAGTATATAATGTATATATGTGTATAATGCCATTAGATGGACTGTTATTAATCCAGTCAATGAAGTTCAGCCTACTACAAAAACGAACAAAAAAAACAATTTAACAACTTACCAAAGTTTACAGTGGCTGCTTATTAATCAAACAGTGAAGTAAAAAAAAGCTTTTTTACCACGTGTTTGTTGCACACCTCAGATGAAAAAAAACATTTCTCTTATATCATGTCAGATATTCAGCACAAATCAACTTAAAAAGGAAACACCGCAGACAGAAAATACACAGATCATTGCAGCAAACTTTAGATCATTGTGCAGTTATTGAATAACTGCACAAATATTGGCTGCATATTGTACAGCCAATATTTAATAATGGATCTTTGATTAAAGAAATAATCAAAACTTTACATTGGTTGGTCTATGGTTTATTTTTTTATTTTTTTATTTATTCTAATTTTCTATTGTAATTTCTTTTTTTACAAATCCATAAGCTTGAGAAATAAGTCTTTGTTCCATTACCTAATTCAGGAGACACAAATCCTAATACAACTAAACAACATTTTACAGTTTCATTGAGTTTATGCAAAGTTATGGTTTTTTGCCCATGTATACTCCCCGTTTTGAATCAGTTTGTGAATAGATGGACCCACCTTGACTTTCTTGTCGCTTCTAAACTTGTCCATCCGAGGCCTAGAAGACTTTGAAATCCTGGGGTTGGCAGCTTTTGGTGTTTTTGGTGTTTCAGGACTTGTTGGACTTAAAGTGGCAATATTTGTTGAGCCAGTGTGTGAACCCAGATTGTCAAGCCCTCCAATCACAGGTTGGGAGAGCCGATGGTTGTTTGGCTCAATCAAGTGGATGTCAGTGTCAACTGTGCTCACAACTGCCCTCCTATAAGATGTACTTCTTAAACCTCTCCGTAATGCCCCTGGACTTTCGTTCTCTCCCTCTGCCTCTTCAGTATGGCTCCCTCCAGTAGAAAAGTAACCTCCTGCTTCTACCATGCTGAGAACCTTTAAGGCTCGTTTTGAATTGTCCAATCCCAGCCGTTGCATCCCAATAGGAGGCGCCTTATTTTGTCGGATGTCGATTGCCAATCCTTTAGGAATAAGCTGCTGGGTGCCCATCTTCAAGGCAGCTGGACTGTTGGTACTAAGGATGATGGATGAAGAGAGGGAAGGAGTAGGGGAAACTGATGGTGAGATAGACAACATGGAGTAAGAGGAAGAGCCAGGTGAGGACATCAAAGTGGTTGACTGAGACTCCGACAAACTCCCTATGTCAGAAGGTGATGGTGAACGGGGGGTGGGAGGGTCTGAGGAAATTAAAGACGAAAGGGAGGGGATGCTTGAAGTGGAGCTATAAGAGGGGGTGTGGTTACCCTGCAATGGCGATGAGGAGCTGGACGGCGATGATTCTGATGACAATTCGCACTGGTTGTTACTTGGTGTATGCGGAGATTGGATATGTGAAGAAAAATTGTCAGTTTTAGTCTCAGGTGAGGGTCTGTTTGTCCCAGAATTGACCTGATCCTTCTTCAAGTCCAAATCATTAAGGCTTGAGTTGGATTTCTGTATATCTTTAGTATGATTCTCAGAGCAAACATTTTGTCCATTCCTGATTTTTCTTCTGCTGCTACCTCCATTACACACTCCATTATCAAGTGAAGATCTGTTATCCTCAGACCTAAACTTGGACAGGGAGAGGCGTCTATTGAGGCGTCCACTAAGGCTACGAACAAGTCGTTTTTTTTCTGTAGGTTTCTGTAAAACATGTTTTAATACCATAGTGTTTGCATTTGAAGGCTGGGATGCGAACAGCAGTCTCTCAGCTGGTTGGCTCAAAGTGAAGGAACATTTGTTTTCTTCCACAGGTAAATCTGCAGCCGTTACACTGTTAACATGGTAGCTAACAGGTCGTGGCTTGGGTTGGTTAAAAACTTGGGTACCTTTACTGTTGCCTGTGCGACGCTTCCATAAAGGTGTGATGTTATTGTTGGATAAATCTACGTCATTACCCAAATCCATGGCAGGTGTATCTTTTTTTTATTCTGTGGTGAAATGTTTAGATCCCAGTGCAAAATGAAAATAAAATAAAATCCACAGAGAGAGGATTTACACCCTTGAGACAAACAAAAGAAAGAACACCAATCAGATTCAAAGAGTACAGAAGTTTCCAAATTCACAGGATTACTTATTAACAAGGTTCAGGAGATACCAGCAGCAATCCTCAGTCAGGACACAGTGGTGAGGAAGCTGCTTGAAATAGAAGGCAAGTATGTGAGGACAACTGAAAGTCCTTTTGTGTTTGCTCACTGTGGTGAAATGCCCCAATTACAGGGTCCAAACTGGCAAGATAATCTTGGCACCAAGCAGTTATTGTAATGTATCAAGGAAAAATCGTGATAACAGGCAAGAGTTTAGAGGTTGCTTAATTCATCTTGAACTGAATTAGTTTAACATTTTAATCTAGAAATTCCCTTTAAAAACATTCAGGTAAAGTGCTTTTTCTTATCAATGGGTAAATCCAATAACGTCTTCCAGCAGGTTAAAGTCCTACTCACCTCTAATCTGTAGAATTGGTGTAGAATGCGTTCATTGTACCTGCGCTCTGAGAAACAAACCAAAGAAGGTCCAGTTATTATTTGTCCCCCCCCCCAAAACAAATGTTGTTTAAGTTGTTGAAGTTTATCTGAAAGCAGCAAGTGCGCGCCGCTCTGAGCGCGTCTGTGCGCTTCTGAGGACCGAAGACTTTCTGATTACAGAAAACAGGGGGAAGAGGAGGCGTAGGATAATGGGAGGAGGAAGAAAGGAAAGAAGGGAGTTTGTTAATAGGAAATAAGAGCGCTCAAGTGAAGGACAACTCAGGTGTGTTCAACTTCTGCTGGTCTGCGTATCCACAAAATACTCTTTATGTGTTGCGATTTCAATGAAGCGTAAAACCTTATTAGAGTTGACAAAAAAAAAAAAAAAAAATTAATTAATAAAAATTTTTTTTGGCATATTTGCAACTAGCGCCATCGTGTGTTTTTGTGGCGTAATTGAAAGTTTTTTGACAGGAAAGAAAATATTGTTGATACCAGAAAATGGTTAAAATGATAATAAAACAACAACAATAAAAAAGTGACTCATTCTGATTAAATGTTATGAGAAAAAATGTGCATGAATTGAGTTTGACTCTATTGTAACAAATTAATAAAAGTGTAAATAAAGAAAACAACAACGTGTTTTTTTTTCTCTGCTGTACTTTAGACATATTTTGTAAGTCTATCACGAGGAGCAAGCACAGCCGTGTGCCTTAGTTATTCACGTCTGACAGTACGGATAATACCTGCTCCAAATCTTGTACACTTTATGCTTTTTCATTTTCCATTACAATGAAAACGTCTTAAGCAACTTTTGTTTGTGTTGTGCAACTCTGTGTAAATGGAACAGATTAAATACCTGTCAAATTAAAGGCAGTTTGATATTCGAAAAACAGATTGCTCATTTAATTTCTAATTAAATGCCAAATATTACAGTTTTTTTTCTAGATTTTTGCAATAACAAGAACCTACATTACGTCATTTAGTTACTTATTACAATGTCTTGTACTATCTAACTTTGGCCACTAGGTGGCGCGTCTATCCTGTTTACTAAGCAAGGGAAAACCTGATGATTTCAGACTAATTTCAAAGATTTTATTGTACCTTTAAGAGACACACAGATGAAACTGTTAAAAAATAAAATAAAATAAATAAAGAAGCCCAAACCTTTTTATAACCTACTATAAATGTCAATATAGTCCTAAAAACGTAAGTTAAACTTAAGAATTGTGTTTAATGATTGAATTAATTGTTTATATCATCTTTGAGTTGACGTTCTACACAGAATGGGCTTTTTAAAGGAAGAAATTCCACTAAACAGTAGCAACTGTGCTTGGACAAAATAATACTTGTGTATTTTACAAAAGAGTGAAATAAAATCAGGTTATGTAGGGGAAAAAAAATTAAACACTCAAAAAAAAACAAAAAAAAAAAAACAATAATAAAAATAGTTGGAGCATTTTCTACTGGGCATTTTTAAACATGGTATTGGCATACATAAATTTGGTAAAACCGCATTCTTGTAAATACAATAGGGACCTTCACTGCGAAAACTGCGATAAATTGTCTTTTGTCTAGCTTCTGGTGAAAAAATCCTCGTACACTTAGTAGACAAAACTGAATTGCAAGTGAATTCAAGCAAGATATGGGGCCTTGTAAGTACTGGTTCTATTGACAGATTTTTTTTCATGTTTGTTTTATATTTTCCAACATGTTTTAAGGAAAAAAAATCTGTTAATAGAACAAGTACCTTTTTCAATATTTAAGTACTATAGACATTAAACAAGCTCCTATATCTTGCTTTTAAGTTAGTGTTGTCTTGTTCCAAGATATAAGCCGTAGAAATTAAAGAGACTTATTTTACACGGTTTAATAAGTAAGTGGCTATCTCCCAACAAAATCTGTTACAGCCTACTGGCATCTATCTGTCTTTCTGTCTGTGTCTGTGTTTGTCTGTTTAAGACACAGTCTTCATACATGCTCCTACACCAGGTGGAGGAGTACAGGGGAAGACCTATGACAAGCTAGAGGGACTATGTGTCTCGGTTGGCCTGGGGACGCTTTGGGAGCTGGCTCAAATGATTGGGGAGAGGGGAAGTATGGACTTCTTTGCTTAAGCTGCTGTCTCTGCAACCCAACCCCCAGATAAGCAGAAGACAATGGATGCATGGAGCGATGGATTGTTGACTAATCTAACAGCTTAATATAGTTGGTGTTTGCAAACTTAGGAGATAACACAATGTAAGGGTTAGGCTATAAAAAAATGGGATATTCTGTAATCAAAATTTTTATTTTTATTTTCTCCACAATACCTCATTCCTAGTTGAACTTTTTGACATGCTGGTATGTCATCACCATAATTATTCATAGGATTTGATGTGAGGGATCATTAAATCATTGTATGGCCTTCCCCCATCCGAATAGCAGTTACATTTTTCTGTTGAAAAAAATATATGCAAGTGTTTTTTTAAATAGCTTTTCTCATGTTGATCAACATGTATTATATGGTGAATAGTCATAAACTCCACAACATTTAAGGGTACAGTTGTTATTTAAGTCTTACTGTGCATAATGCATAAACAAGTTGACAAAATATGTTTTGTATGTTTTTATACATTAAAATTATACTTTATTTTTAAATCTGTTCTGAATGTGTAATTGGCTCCCTTGTAATTCTTAATCTTTTGTGTGATTTTCTCTAGGATCAACCAATTATCAAATAGTTTTTCGAAATAGATTACGTATGCACCCAATGAACCATAAACTGGTAAGTACAAAGTATATATCTCCAGAGCATAACTCAATGTTTCACCTCTGATGAGGGAAAGACAAGAATCGCAGAGAAGTACAACAGAGGAAAAGGAAGAAGACGTATCACCGTTTCCATCACTCCATCATCATCAGGGAAAGGTTTGCGACCCCCGACGGGATACTGATGGAGTTCTCCTCACCCTGCTCTTCATTCCTTTACTCCGTTGGGAAATTTTTCGCAGCAGATGGAAAGTGTATGTTCACCTGTCATAGACAGAGATGACCCTTCTGCCTGCCATGGATGCAGTAGGGATGACTTCAGGGTAGATGCGTGCAGGAGCTGGACAAGACACTGTAAAAAGATTATTTCCATGCTTCATAGTAAGAAAAGATATTCATTTTTAATATGGATGTGAATTTGTGGCCCAAAAGCCAGGTATACCAGGAGGTGTAGAAAGAGTGTGCTGTAAATTCTATAGGATTGGATGTTTTCCTCTTTTGTCTTTGTGCGCTACAGTATTATACTTACCTTTCTGTATCACACTGAGATGGTCTCTAGACTAAACAGGAATGTTGTTGAGTCTCCTGCCATTGATCTCCTTCAATTACAATTTGCAATACATGTCATCAAACATCTCTCCAAAGTGCACTGTTGTCTTATCTTTACACACTGAAACAAAGACTTGGCTTGCTGGTGGCAGTGACACTTTTCATGACACATATTTACTTTTGAGAGACGAACTTAAGATTTTGATAGAAAATTGACTTTTCAGGTGTTGTTTTGCTGTTTGTAAGAAACTGAAAACTGTAGAATCTTTTTGTTTTTTGTCTAGTCAGCGCTTTTTTGAGGTACCTTTCTGTAAATAAGGCTGCAAAGGTAGAAGATTTACCTCACCTTCTCGCTACAATGGCTTTTTTCATGCCAATTTAAAATACATGAAGTAGTAGTAGCTTCAATCTTGTAGTCACTGAAATTTCACGGCTTTTAATAAATTCTAAGTTTTTTTGATAGTGGTATGATATTATAACAGTACAATTGTGGACGCCTATATCATAAGAACTTGGAGATTGTACTTTTTCCATTGTCTTACAATGGACTGAACACTGCTATATGAAATATTCAGAGTTTGGTGTGTGGTTTTAGTACCTAACCTCGCTTGACACTCTACAATTTACTATGTCAGTACTTTCTGGTGTCATTTTTGTTCTTCATAATCCTTTTTGTGTTTAATATTCTTAAGAAATGTACGAAATGAAATAATTTTCATTTAAGTTAAAGTACTCAGCCCATGTTTACTAATTAGGTGACTGATTTTTTTTAACAGGATTTTATTTTGTTTTTGTATAATATTAAAAGAGCCTTATTATATTTCATGTTCACAAAAGTTAACATATATATATATATATATATATATATAAATCATTTTGCTACTACTTCTCATATGAACCACATTGTGTTGGTCTATCACATCAAAATTGTTGTGGAAAAGTGAAGAAAAAATGATTTTTTTTGTTTTGTCTTTGCTTGCCATGGCATTTCTGGCCAGAAATGCCTCACTACTGAGGGGTGCAAGAGGCATCCAAACCAGATGCCTAGACCACCTTTACTGGGGCTCTAAATGGGGAGGTGCAGCAGCTATATTCTGAGAGGTGATTAATGATTTTGTTTATAACCAAAGAATGCTTTTCAAAAAAATACACCTTTAATCACAGCAGTTGACATCCTTCTCCCGGAACTCTGTGTAATTTACTGATGAACTGTTCATACCGCTGATGAGTAATGAGTTATAAGGGACATTTGACACTTTCTCCTTTATATGTTTTTGTTTCAAAACTCTTTTGTTCCACAGGGCTGCTAAACTAGCCCTACCAAAGCACACTTTAGGCAAAAGTTGTGCATTTGTTTTCAGCTGTGTGAAAAAAAAAATGTTTGGTGAAAGAGTGCAAACTTGTGCAATCCAGAGCAAATTTAATTACATGGAGTTCTATACAAAAATAAAATGTAGCTGCAACTTATATTTGACATTGACTCACCTTTTCTTTTGTAGCCTGTTAGAAAATAAATCTCTTTGTTTTTGTAGTCACGGGATTTTCTTTGTCAGTTATTGATATCAGATTTTTTTAAGGTATAGATGCAGTTGAGGCGGGATGAGCAATATCTATAAAGCAAAGCTTTATATTCATATTTCAGCTTTATATTTCAACTGGGGTTGGTAAAAAAGAGGACGTTCCCTAAAGTTTGGCTCACATGTTCTGACATTCTTTTATGTAAAATGATACTCAAATTTAAAGATTGATTTTTTTTAGTGAGTAAACTTTCCTTTAATAAATTTCTCCTATGTGGAATACCCAATGAAATATGAACGCATCCAAATATAAAAGATTGGATCCAGATAATTGTTTTAAAAGAAAAGTCAAACAAAGCATTTGCAAAAAATACTGTAATAGGCGTATAAATAAAATAAAAACAATACTATCTTGTTCTTCAAAGTGCCGCGGATTACTTCCTTAGCCTTCATTCTTTTTTTATGAGTAAGCAGCTTAACCTGGAGGTTTAAGCAATAGTGCTCGTCTCATTGACTCTCGTGTAACGTGCGTTTAAATAAAAATGAGCCTCAAAAAACAAATTTCACCTGCATCTCCGGGTTATCTCTATACAGCTGTGTTGCAAACCCACAGAGAAAGCAGCTTACTTTTTGAATAGATAGAACACTCTGCTTTATGGCACTCTTTATGTCATTACAGTAATTAAAGATACCTCAAAAAACATTGCTCTTAGTCTAAGTGACGGACTTGTGTTTCTGTGGATGTGGCAGAACTTTAAAGGGATGTTTTATGATAATGTTTTTTACACCAAATCTCTCTTGCAGTATTCAAAGACCTGTTTTTCTTTCCAAGCCATCACTACTATAATGGGTCATTGTGACCTGGTACCTATCCGGGTATGTGTTGGTAAGGGGATATATGCACTCCGCAAATAGAAAAATCCAGTGGGCTGTATGTTGTGTAATAATTTATTATATTTTCTACCCTCTTAGATTGTGGATCTTGTGTTTTAAAGCCAGATATGAGGCTTATAAAAGGCCCTGCATCACTCTCAGCATTCCTAAACATAATCAGTATTCTGGCATTTTAAAAATCAGCTCTCCAAACTTTGACCTTTCCTCGGCTCACTTCTCGCTTTTTCTCGCATCTGTTTTTCCTCTGACTCACAGCCCTTTGTGCTTCTCCTACTCAGCAGTGCCGTTTGCTCGCCGTCCTTGTCTCCACTCCCCTTCCACCCACATGTCTCCTCATCCATCCTCTCAGAGAACAATGCCAAGCTGAGCTAACGACTTTAATAATTAGAACTGAGAAGGGTTGAGATATGCACCAAACAGAAAATCTTTGGACGAAATAGAATAAGGATTTTGTTTTTTATAATTATTTATGAATTAAGTTGCAACTAAGGTACACAAAACAGGGTCAGAAGCAATGTGTTGGAGAGGTCCCCTAAGCAGAAATCCACTCCCTTCCTTTTTAAAGCTATCCAAACTTTTATATTATTGGGTATTATGAGCACATTTAGGACAAATACAGGGGGCATCACATATACACATGCTTGAACCCAAGCTAATCCCCATGACTACAGGCCTATTGGCTTGTCCTGATTGGCCAATGTTGCGGCAGTGACCCCAGATTAACTCTCCCCTGTGGAGTTGCATTGGCTGGTGCCTCAGGACAGTGACGTCATTGGCTAGTAGGAATAGATATAGACTAAATTTGGAAAGAAGAGGAAACGTACCTATATCTAAGTGACTTTAGTTTTCAAAGGTTAACACTCAGAGAGAATGGAACAGTTTGGCCCCGACTTGTTGGAGACAAGCAATTAATGTGTGAAATAATGGTTTTGCAGGACATGGCCATAACAGAACAGGCAACAAAAGGCAAACAATGCCTTACACAAGCATTTGTTACCATTAGACATTTAGATTTTTTGTTGTGCAAATACAAATATGACAACTGTGGCATGACGACGTATTACTCCTTGTGCTGCCTCTACAGCTAGAAAGAGTGACGTTCCATTGATTTTATTCCCTGTTTAATAACATAACATTTTCTTCTATTCTGATTCACTGACATATAAAATGGTGCAAAAAAATATATGTAAATCAAGTTCAATTCCTGGACAGAATCACTTCTAATGTATGCCAGTCTGAAAACGGCATTAGTCTAAGCCCCTTTCGGGCTTATTATGTCATCGCAGACTTAGAAATAAGCTGTAAAGGATAACAATAAACAATAAAAGAAAAGTAGCTATTTTCATGCAATTTTACATGGAACAGACAACTGCTTGAATAAGAATATACATCTACGTAGTAAAAATAGCAACTGACTGTAAACTATCATAAATTCATTTCATGCAAACATGCTCCAAAGTCGAATCAATAAAGAAAATGAAACACTACTTTAACCAGCAAAGTCAGATGTATTAACAGTAATGGATTTCTGCTTCTGCACGCTCCTCCTATCTACTGCCAACGTTTTAGTGCCTTTTCTTCCTGCTGCTGCTGCTGAGTCATGCTGTCGTTGTCTCTTCCACTTTCTACGTCAAGATTCCCGGCCTCACCTTAATAAATCATGGCTTCTAATAATCATTCTAAATGCAACTCCATGACACCAATATTTAAACAAACCTGAAATGTTCTTCATCTTGGTGCAGTAATTCACCATGTGTCTTGTAGAGGTATTGATCTTTTATCTTTTATCTTTAAATACTGTAGGCTCATCCCACCCCTCAAATATTTGATAATTGTTTAAAGCAGTGATTGAAAAGAGTTCATTCAAACACATTTGTCTGAGAATGTTCTTGTTAAACGTAAATAGTAAATTGGTGCTTAAAAATGTAATATAATTTCATAATGTTGTCACACCGTCCTTGCCCAGTGTAACTCCAACATGACTGCCCCACAGCTTCTAGGATAAACTAGGTACGGGAGACTACTGAACCCAAAGCTTCTTTTAGTTTTGTGTAATTTGACTTTGTTTTGTCATTTTTCAGCAGCAAGCATACAATTACACTTCATGTCAATGGCAATAAGAAGTTTATCATTGGGAATCTGATCTTTTCTGCTTCATACAGGTACTGAGGCGATACGACACTGCTTATGTCTGTATCATAATCTTTGTGTCTCTCTGCTTTGTTGTTCTTGTGTTATCTTCTCACTTACTCTGATCATGTAAACAAACCTTGTTTTGATCTTTTAGAATAATTAAAATTTCCACCTTTCCTTCAGTTTTATGTATGTAAATTGACTTAGTGATTGCTTATCTTAGGAGCAGTTTTTTGTTCAACTTTGAGTTATGTAATTTGGCTATTATATTTTAAAAGCTAAAAACTATCAATATAAATCGGTTATATACTTTTATTCCCTCAGTCCGCTGAGGCCTGTTTGGCTCTAATTTGAAGTACTGTTCCTCTTGCAGATTTTATTTTATTTTCTGCAATTTCTTAAACCCATAATTGTTTTAATGGTTAATCATCTATAGTTAACTTTGAGCGTCAATTAATGAGGATGTGTTGTGAACTTTTTCACATCCGGTGTAATGATTGGATTTTTGACTGATTGACACATCACTGAGGCTTTTGAAAATCTACAAGGACCTTGTGAGTTTAACTATTTATTAGGACATTTTTATTTATTCAAGAAACAAAACCTCTAATTTGACATATCTCTACCTTTATTTCTAGATCTATTTTGAATAGAGTTTTTAGTTTATTCTTGACCAAGTGAAGTAAAAAATGTAATGTAAAATAATTTCGAATTTTTTCTATGCCTAATTTGGTGACCTGAGTTTATTCAGCATAACAATTTTGGCTCCTATCATAGGAAAAAAAAAATGACTCATGTAAAACTTAAAAAAATTTAATTTTAATAATAAATTGAAAGATAAATGAGCGTGAAGTTGAAATAATGTTAAACTATACTAAAAGCTTTTCATTTTTGTGCCTCAAATTCAATCATAGTCATAGTCCCTATTTAAAGGGGTTTTCTTTTGTGAAATTCCCTTTTAAACCCCTGTATACATGGGCAAAAGTTGTACTGTTGGAGAGAGATTTCACAAGAAAAACCATTGCAAACAGCAAGCACGACAGTGACCTTAAATAGGTAATTTATGTTCAAAATCCCATGAATGCTTGATGGCAATTGTTGCTGCCAAGAGAGGCCAAACACTTATTAGATTTATTGCACAATGCCTTTTTCACATTTGAAAACTGTATGTTATTGTCAGAATTAGTTTGATGATCTTAAAAAAAGGTGTATATAAAAGAGAAAATGCATTTCACAGCACTGTAGATGGATCAATTTGCTGGTCATAATAGGACTTGCATGTAATTATGTTGACCTCAGTTCTTTTATGGATCAACTTTATCTTCTTTGTCTTTCCTTGTTCAATGGCAATGACTGCCTTTAAAAAATTTATCTAAAATTTTCTTAAGGTTTGACTTATATTTAAAAAAATTTATAAATCTTTAGGTTTAATTTCAACATAGCGTAAGCTGTAAATTATATACAGCGTAAATTATTTTGTTCCTAAGCTGTTGCAAAGACCTGACAAAATACTGACTGTTGTATTTCTTCTGCTGCTTTGGTTTTAAATCACTTTTAAATCAACCTGTGAATTTAATAAAGAAAAAAAAAGTTTCACTAAATAATCTCCCTTCATAATTTACAACCAACACAAACTAGAAATTTAAAAGGTTTGGAGAGAGATAAATAGCTGAATTGAAAACACTAGTCTGAGAATGAGATGATATGAGCAGATGATCAAGACCAGGATGCTGCCAGATTTGTCAGCAGCAGACGTGGCACATTGGACAACACTGTCATTCAGAAGTATTTTGGGAAATTCAGGAACAGGCAGGTGTGGGAGAAAAAACAAACGACAAGTAGTGAGATCTATATTCAAGGAGCCTGCATGTCCGTAAATGTCTGAGTGACAGGGAGGTGAGGCGTGAGATAGAGCAATGTTTCAGTGAAAATGCCGGGCCAAGTAAGATGCATGTATGTATCAGGCGAGTCAGAGAAGTCAAACTGGGTAATTACCTCACTTCTCTGCAAAAATATGCAGTGTGTGATGGTAAGACTCACAAAAAATGTCTGTCCTGAAACATACAAACATTTACTGATTGCTGCAAGGTTTTTGTGGGATCAGATTGTGCTTTTGGTATTTAAATAACAATAACTAGTATCAGTACACTGAATCAGGAGCTTGTAACTGAGAAAACAACCTCAGAAAAAAAATGAAACAGAGGAAAAAATGCCTTAGGGGTTTGGGGAAGAGGAGGGGTAAAACAGCTTTTGGTTGTGGTATGACTAAGATTTTAAATTGCAGAGGGACAAAGATAAGAATTGCTGTGTTTTAGCTTGCCTTCAACATGTAATTTTTTACCTTAGGCTGGAAGACTGGACACATTTGTTTTATTATTCTGTGTTGTTTAACATGTTCGCTTTATTGTCAAAAGTAACCAACAAAATCATGTAAAGGTTTAAAGAAAGAGACATGATTTGAGAAATAAAAATAGAAGTAGCTAGGTCAAATCAAATGAAACTGAGCCAGGGAGTGTCATGTCATTTCAAATCTCGGAACCGAGACATTGAATGATGAGGAGTTTAGATTGAGAACTCAAAGCAAGACCCTTAGATATATAAAACACAAAGTAGGTTTGGTGTGGAGGAACCGGACTAGCCTGCATAGATTCTTCACCTCACCTAGGTGGATGTGTGGGATGAATTAGTGCAAAGACTGGTTTTCTTGTTTGACCCGATAATAGCTGTCTTGACAGATTGTTAAAATATTCGCGTCTCTTAATCAGTCTTCACAGAAACATTTATGAAGACTGACTCAGTGGATGATCCCAGTTCATTTAGAAAATAAATTAAATACAATACTGGAAAATAATCTTTGGGAAACTTTGAATGTAAAGCAGTAAAATATTCATGTATTTTTCCTTTATGCGAATAAGGACACATTCCTATTTGATGACCTTTAGTCATCAAACAGGATTACAAGCAGCATTCCGGCTTCTTTTGTCTCCTTTGATTCCCAGAGCAGCACTTTTATGACACGGTGAGCCCGATTAGTCTTTCGCCCCATACCCAGGTCGGACGACCGATTTGGACGTCAGGACCTGCCATGGGCCTCCACCAGATTTTTCCACTGGCTTCGCCCTGCCCAGGCATAGTTCAACATCTTTCGGGTCCTATCCGATCTTTCCTTCCCACAGCCATCACATAAGCATTTAGTCCTCCTTCCACCTCCAGATTAACATTTGTCCTGTTTGCTTCCTTACAGTGTATGACTCAAACAGAAGCTGCGGGTTGGGAAGTAAGCGTGATGCACCATTTTTGAATGGATCTGTTAAGAATAGATGAGTAGATACAAATAAATAGCTCTGAACTGATTTACATCTCAGTTGTAAGGAATTCCCAATGTAAGCTATTATTTTTAATAAACACCCAGAGTCTACATTCCCAGAGTTAATTCCCAAAAATATAATTAAAAATTAGTGGCTGCAGCGAAAACACCTCAGATATGTAACCCTTGAGACATTAGTATTCATCACATTATTTATCTTCTCACTAAAAGTATATTGTTTTGTAGTTTAGTGATCTTTTTTTTTTTTTTTTCACTGGTGTGAAGCAACATCCGCAAGACAGGAGTCATACCCATACATTTGGTTTCCTCTTTCCACAGTCATCACTCTATAGTCCTCCTCAGGAAGCGATGCAATCACTGCTTCCTGTGGGGTTTGTTTGATTGTGTTTATATACGACATGTTTACTTAAATATATACAGAGATGTGTCTCAGCGACATCTGAAATACATCCTGTTTGTCGTAATCTTTGTCAACAGAGGAAGGAATAACTGTAAAGCGTTTGAAACATATATATATGTACATTTATTGTCACATATATATATATATATATATATATATATATATATATATATATATATATATATATATATATATATATATATATATATATATATATATATATATATATATA
>JAVLVB010000318.1:743361-783971 GCA_032876305.1 Orestias chungarensis | reverse complement strand
AGATAGATAGATAGATAGATAGATAGATAGATAGATAGATAGATAGATAGATAGATAGATAGATAGATAGATAGATAGATAGATAGATAGATAGATAGATAGATAGATAGATAGATAGATAGATAGATAGATAGATAGATAGATAGATAGATAGATAGATAGATAGATAGATAGATAGATAGATAGATAGATAGAACACTTTTACTGTTTTTTTATAATAATTTCTGAATGTTTCTCTACAATGCAATACCAGATGAAAGCCTGGGGGTCCCGGTCTATTTTTCCTCCTCCTACACATTGTGAGTCATCTAATCCATACCAAGCTAACCCCTCCTTCATCTACCTCTCTCTTAAGGATGGCACACTGAAAAGGAGCTTCCACTCTCAGACAAGCTGTTTGACTGTGACCTATACAGGCTAATGGAGCTCTCCCACATGACACCCTATTACCTCCTCAGCTACAAACCTGTCAAAGCAAGGCAGGCAACCAAATTCCACTTTCCTGCTGAAAGTAGCATTTAGTAATGAACTGCCAAATCAATATATTTTAGAGAGAGGGGATTGAAAGAGGCGTCAATCTTTAGTTTGACCTGAGTGAGATATTAAACTGATTTGTTTTTCCACTAATGCTTTACAGTTAAATATTATGAGAAGGTAAAGGGCAAATGGGGTAAAGATATAGGCTGAATCATGAGTCAAACAGAACTTATAAAAAAGACATATTATTTGAGAATATATGTCTTACGGCATATGTTTTGTGTAGCAGTATTATGAATGAGACAGTGACAGAGGGGTTAGTAGTAATTTGTATCAATGTAAAGTTTAAGTATTTAACAGTAATTCTGACAACCTGATTCAGCAACAAATGAAATATAAAGCTCGCCACTTCAGTCGTTTTAACTCAAACCAAATCCTGCACCCTACAGTTTGTAGATTGTTCAACGCTAACAGAGACATATCCCAAAAGATTTTATGCTTTAACGGTTGCATTGGTATGAGGTTGACCAAAGGAAACATACACATGTCACATGCCTGTAACATGTTCCTAGGAAGTGAGACAAAGTTACTGAAGAGTTATTGAGGAGTATATAGAGACAGCTCAAAGTTGGATGTGTTATCCTCTATCTCAGTCATGGACTCTTCTGGTTCCACAAGTTTTTTTTCAACCAAATCAGGAGAGGCTACTGCCCCTTCCTCCTCCCACTTTTATGTGTCTATAAGTCAGGTGAAGATGCTGAACCAGAAAAGGGAATGACACCATCTGGTGTCATTCCCTTTTCTGGTTCAGCATCTTCACCTGACTTATGGTGTCATTCACAGAGTTCTAAAGGCCTGTGCAGAGCAGCTCTGTGGGATTCTTCAACACCTCTTCAACTTTATCATGATCCAAGAGAAGGTTACATTGTTGCGGAAGACATACTGTCTGGTCCCAGTACCAAAAAACCTCACCTACCAGACATCAATGACTACAGACCGGTTGCCTTGACATCCCACATCATGAAGGTCCTGGAAAGACTCCTGTGTGGGAACAATCATCTCATATTGAATGTGAACAAAACAAAAGAGAGAAACCGGGTAAGATTAACTCCTATTTCCATCATGGGAGAAGAAGTACAGTTGGTTGAGGAATACAAACAGCCTTGACTGGAGATGCAACAGTGAAGCCGTCTACAAGAAGAGACAGAGCAGACTTTACTTCTTAAAGAAGCTAAATCCTTTAAGGTTTGCAGCAAGATGTTGCAGATCTTCTATAAATCTGTTGTTGAGAGTGTCATCTCCTCTGCCATCATCTGTTGGGGAAACAGTGTCAGAGCAAGGGACCTAAAAAGGCTCAACAACCTGATAAGGCTGGGTCTGGTCTGGGGACCAATGTGGAATCTCTTGAGATGATGATGTAAAGAAGGATTTTTACATAAAATCAAGAAAATTAAAGACAACCCTGAACAATCTCTACATGAGACAATTGTTGGAAAACAGAGTCTCTTCAGTCAAAGGCATCTTCTGCCTTCTTGATTAACATACCACTACAGAAGATCTTTCCTTCCCACAGCCATCACCATCTACAAAAACTCCTTAGTTAAATGAGTTACTCCGACACGATTTAATTTCCCATAGGGATAAATAAAGTATTTTTGATTTGATTGATTGATTGAATGTAATTTTTTGATGGGCCATGTTTTAGATTTAAAAAAATATATTTTAACCAAGATTTGAGAAAAAGTCAACCTTCTTTCACAGACAGCGCAAAATCACTATGTTTGTGTCTTTTTGAAAGGCTCTTTATTCACCAGAATACAATAATGCCATCCAGTACAGTCCACCCTCTGTCTTTTCTGGTGGCCGGATGGCAGAATGCAGATTATTCTACAAGGATTGTCTCTCTCTTTTCCTTATGACACGGTCATCCTTGCAGAGCACAAGAGCTTAGTCATTTCAGGAATGAGTAGCAACATTCATAAAATGGAAAAATAAGCATTTGGCCTGCTTTTGACTGGGGGCTAAGAGGCTAAATGTGCAAAGATTCACTGCATATATAACTGGATAAACAGACATGTAAATTTGTGGCCCAGAACCTTAACACCCTGTTTCAGTTGCCTGTCAACGGCCACAGTGCTATCAGTTGGCCGCCTGTGTAACCCATACCTATCTTATCGAGTGCAGGCTCAGACATGGTCAGAATTTAGCAGCGTGTTTTTGTTTCACAGAAAGAAAGTGTGTGCGCTAGTGATTATGTGTTTGTGTTCCCCCGGGGATTTACGAGAATGAATTCAGGCCACAGGAATGCACAGCTGAGTGTTTTGTTTTCGTTTTTGTTTTTGTTTTTTTGTTTTATTTTTGATAAAATATCCTAAGTTGAACGAGTTTGTTTGCTGTGCTTTAGTTTTGCTAAAAATAATTATTGATTTTGTTAGATAGTGTTTACATAGTATTGGATTCTTGTCATTTAAAGCGATTAAGTGTTTAAAAAGCGTTATATTGGAAGAAATGTTGATATTATACGTATTCTGTTAAACAATGCAGCATACACACACATAGATTGAAAGAAATATGTGGTATTTTTGTTTGAGCTCTTCTTTTCTTGTGCCATATATTTACTTTAACAAGTGATTATTGTTCCAACAATCTTCAAACATGCATGTGATTTTCATTCCAGCTGTTTCAAGCCTAGGAGAATATTTCCATCCTGTCCTGGCTTGAACACTTTCCCCGCACCGCCTACAGTTCTCTGAAAATAGACAAATAACCCACAGGGAGCATGAGACACATTCAGAGCTCTGCACCTTTAGAAACAGTAAATTGCCTTTTGCCAAGCATGCTGCGATCACCCTACCTTGCTCTCTATGGTGCTTTTTCCCACATGTTCTGGATCCTGTGCAGCCAAAAATATACTTAACAAAAACCTGTTTAGTATATTTTAAGAAAGCAGAGTGTTAAGCCAGACCTATCACGTATGTTTTCACATCTGCACTCAGCTCAAGTCTCGAATTGAGCTGAAGTAAGGCACCTTTATTGTCTTGACTTCTAATGTACTCTAATTCATTGCGTGGTTGCATGTGTGTGAGATCAAAGCGACCAGATATTGTGAGCAAAATACCTCTAGTTTTTCATAGTGTAAGTAAAAATATTTTATATCAAGAATTTGTTGCTTTCTGGCACAGGAAGGGAAATCTTTTTGACGATGGTATCTTGTTTCACATGGCTTGTTTTTCTTTAGGGCTTCACAGAGTTTAAAAATATTTAAAATATGCAACAGTACCTGACTATCCATAACTAAAATGTATAGGAAAAAAAAAACATTTCCATAGACCAGTGATGTTTAACATGTTAAAAATTATAAATGTCAAGATACATATTTAAAGTTCCCTTTAAAAGCTAGAATAAGGTTTATTTGCATCGAAGAAGTGCAAAAATATCTACTCAAGTAGTGGCAAGTTAGAAAAGGTGCCTTGGTCAAACCCTGTGCCGACTCAAATTATTACAATAAAAATACAGAACATAAAATAGGTCTGACTTATCTTTATCTCTATTTTAAGGAAAATGTTTTCAGTGTAAAAAATATCTAGTTCATGTCATCACCTAAACAATCTTTTTTTTAACTCTGTTTAGATGAAACTGATTACCTGCTTACCTTCCTTTCATCTAACAGTTTTTGGTATTGTGGTATTGCATGCAAACAATCCATATGTAGTTATGTGAAAAAACTAGGACATCCCATTAAATATTCACTTGTTTCAAAAGAATTGTTCAGATATCTTTGCAAGATAAATCACTACCCCTGGGACAAGGGTCAGTCTCTGCCTCAAGTGAAGTAGTTCAATTAGCTTGCTAAGTCATTTACAAGTGACAGTAGGACGCAGATGGTTTGGGAGATTAAGGCCTTGTAGTAAGGGAAGTGATACTCTAGTAATGGCATTATGGTTGATTAATGCTTTTTTTAATTAATTGGTCCAACTTTTGAGGCTTCACCCATGATAAGGGAGTAAGGAGCATACAAAGGTCCAAAGATGTTAAGCAATATATAATATTCCCCGACTATGCCTTTGCCATCTTATACTTGCCCACCATTTACAGTGTAATTACAGCTTATACATGTTGCTAGGAAGTTGAGAGGCATCAGACAACTGCAGTCAATGGGAATTAAATGGTGGTTTAGATATGTTGTTGTCATGGTGACTAGGCTCTGAAATTCTGTTTCATATTAAATGCCGCTGCTTTTGTTAGTGTGTCTCTGCATCCTTAACCTCCCTCCTCAGGTTACCTACCTCTTATGTCATTGCTGTTTTCCACCAATCTGTGCAAGCACATCAAAAGAAAAAAAGAAAAAAACAGCACCAGTTCACCAGCTTGTCTTTTGCACCACAGCCACTCTTAGTGTGCCTCTTTCTATTTCTCTCCCTACTGTGCCCTCATCCATGTTAACATGTTAGACAGTTAGGAGACACTGTGGCACAAGATGCAGTGGGGGTGGATGATTTGTGCCACAGGTTTTTTTTTTCAGTCTGCAACCCCCCCACGACTTTTCTAAAGAAAACAGTGTGTTGCATTGTTTACCTGGTGTTCAAATACAACAAGGTAAATTTCTTTATTTTTTATCTGCTTAGTATAAGAGAGAGAAAAACCTAACTGGAAATGTGTGGGAGCTTTGGAGTGTTTTGATTTGGGGACCTTCCCTTTTTTATGCAGTGTGGCTCTATTGCACAGCTATTAAGATGAGACTAACAGGCAGACACAGAAAGCAGAGTTATGTATACAGCCAATCACATCCATGTGTTCGTATTGTTTTAAATGGGAATTCATTTAGTAAAATTGCAGGTGCATCTCAAAAGATAACAATACCTTTAAAACATTATATTTTATGTATGGTCACATTAAAAAAATTATCTTGCTTGGTTTTGATGTTATTCTGGGGGTCAATGTCCCTCTAGTTGCATCTGCACCAAAACACCATCCCAAAACATGATTCTGCCATTGTTGCACTTCACAGGAGGGATGATTATGTCAGGTTGCAGGGTTTCCTCCTTTTTAATCAAATATTACATCTTTATTATAGTTTCAGCAAATCACAGAGAAAGTCGGGAAGAACTAGGATAATTGTTCTTTTGTACAACTGGAAACAGTTATTTTCCTGTTTTTGTTGCTTTGGCAGTAGATGCTTTCACCTCTCTGAGTTGTCATCCAATCGATTCTTATAGAGGACTTGTTTCATGTTGAATTATGACAGTCTCCTGCTAGCTTAAGGCAGTCCTTTCACAAGTTTAGGTTTAGTTTTGTGGTTGACTTTTTGCAACAGAACATGTTACTTTCTTTCCCACACAAGATTTTCATGTTGTTTTATTTGAATATCATTGCGTAACTGTATACTTCCAGTTAACTAAAAATGGGAATAAAAAACATCAGAATCTTATGAAATCATAATCTGCATTTCCCAAGAATTGAAATTCACAATCTAAGTAAATACATATACATTACTGCACTCTCATCATTCTAGCATTTCATAAATTTTAGTAAACCTTTTTGGTAAAACTTAAATTACCTAAAACAAGAAAGTTTAATCTTACTTTTTACACTGTGTATGTTTTAACCCTAAATAAAATGTCTTACTGTTCAGGCCCATTCCTGTAAGCCAACAAACAGCCTGGAAGGAAAGCAAAACTTCCAGAGAACTACATGCACGCCTCTAAAGAATTTCCAAATATCACAGGTCACACCCATTTTTATATCCATTTTGCAGATTCCAACTCACCGTCTTCTTCCTTATCCTAGTACCTGAGGCATGTTCTTACCTGGTTTGACTTTTGTTTAAATTTTTTTCAAAACGTTTAAATATTTGCCAAAATTAAATGTTTAACCAAAGACACATAATTAGGAAAATACGTTGAAAGGACAGAAAAAGGCAAAATAAATAAAAAAAATAAAATTGATTTCTGTGCTATAGCTCAGTGTAGGCTCAATAATTCTGGCAGGTTAATGGCAAGTTGCCTGGATATAGACAAGTATAGACGGGTAAGCAGCAATCAAATCAGACAAAGAGGATGGAGTTAAAGCTGAGTGAGAAGTGAAGACGGACCAACAGATGACGACTACACAGGCCTGGTGGGTACTGCTGTCATACAACAAGGCACTTGAAGTTGCAGACTAATTACAATGCGGAATACAAGCAAACGCTAATGAAGTTGTTCTAATTGTGGGAACTGTTTGCCTCTTTGTGTGTGTGTGTGCGTGTGTGTGTGTGTGTGTGTATTTTTGTGTGTGTGTGTGTGTGTGTGTGTGTGTGTGTGTGTGTGTAAAGCTGTGTTTGCATGCAGGATTTATCTTTGCCCAGCAGGCAGTGGCATACCATATGGTCCACAGAGTAGATATTCCTAAAGTAACACACAACACTCATGCTTCGACAAAAAGAGATGCAGGTTCGCACGGGGAACTCACCAACACATTCACATGCAGAAAATGTGACAGGGAGGAAGTTGAGAAAGCTAGACACTGGTAAGTGAAATAGAGCCATCTGCCCATGTTGGATTGCTGAGATCCACTAAAATCATAAACCACGTTATAATTATACAATATGACAGCAAGCTCTGTGCAAGTTGTGGATTATCTTTGCTACTAAAGAGAGTCACTCCGTTTCATTCTCACACAAGAAGTTTGAACCATCGGAAGAGATGAGAGGATACCCTCCCTGAATTCAGCTCAGACATTAAGCACTGGAAGGTTGGGTGGCTGGGAGATCACTAAGCCTCCACAGCACATATGGTCTGCAGGCATACACACCCAAAATGACATGGGAGGACAAGACCAGAGGCTGGAGCCCTGGAGAAGAAACAGGAACAATGAAAACAGAACAAACATTAAAATATGGGATCTCCTGATGGACAAAAACATTTTGTGTGGAATTGTGACAGCTATGAGACAGTTATTTCTAATGTTCAAGGATGAGGAAGGTTTTTCAGATAGAAGTATCCTATGCATCTATTCAGTATCTTCTGCATCTATTTTAGTTTTCTGTCTCGTCAAACCCCCAGTCGGCTGTGGCAGACGGCTGCTTGTACTGAGGCAGGTTCTGCTGGAGGTTTCCTCCTGTTAAAGGGGAGTTTTTCCTCTCCACTGTCGCTACATACATGCATAGTATGCAATTGCTGTAAAGTCAACAACACAAGCGATTGTTTCGGTCTGCTGATTCCGGGGGAGTGAATGCCGCAAGTCAATGACTGAATGTAATCTGCTGGGGTTCCTTAGGCTGGAAACGTTTTCAAACTGATTAGCAATTATGTATCTATATTTTTAATGACTGTCTTGAAAAGTGCCTTGAGACGACATCTGTTGTAATTGTAAATAAACTGTTTGTTGATTATTGAAGTAGCTCTACAAGATGGGAAACATGATGGAATTATTTTCTGCACGAGTCTGGAAAAATAAATGAAGCCTAGAAATGACTGTGTGATTCCAATGTGTGGACACTTCTGGTGCTTTTAATGAGAAACCTCCAGGTTTAGCCCTCTCCTTTTCATGTATTTTTTTAAATCTCTATGCTCGGATGTTCTTCCAACTTCTCTTTACTCCTAATTTAATATTTGCTTGCATCCTTTTATAGACTCAAAGCACACTTTCAGCTTTTCTGACTACTTAAGTGGGTGGCTTCTCATTCCAGCTACGAGTTTGTACACTAAGTGATAACCATCCTAGTTATCAACATTATCAAAGATCAGGAGGGATTCACAGCAACACTGTAAGATCAAAAAAGACACTCAACAGAATAAATAGATGTACATGTATAATTAGCTATGTTTTCCCTCTAACTCACTGGAGGCATTTAAGACATTGATAGTTACACTCGTCACAGATAGAAAACAGATTAAGACAAGTAACCAATGTCCAGCAAACTTGCAAATGAATTACAGAACATGTATACTATGCAATACATGTCTGAGCTATGAAACATCTTGCAGAAATGTATAGGGTTTGTTGTTTTTGTGCAATGGGCAACAGGAGACGGGACCATTTTGGATGCATGATGTGTAGTTTAAGACAGTAGTAAAAGCTACAGCTTCCAGCTTTCAGTGGCTATGAATAAGCATTGACTTGACTCATTAAATGACTTGTATGTTGTCATATCTCTACTTCTCTCATGCATCATTTAAAGGGGTCTGGGTGTACTTAGCTATATCTGTAGTTCTTCTGTTATAGGATTACAGACAAAATGGACACATTCTCTTACTCTTTTTAAAACATTCTTTTCAATTTGCATTGTTTGTTGGAAATCATGACAGCAAGGTATTTTAATTGACTTGAAACTGATGTTACTAAAAATCAAATCTAAGTAGAACAGAAACTAATGGAAGTTTTCGTCATCACTTAAGCAAACTTCGCCATAGGCAGATAAATACACATAGCAAAGACAAGAATTTATCAAATACAAAATAATGGTTACAAATAAGATAATAAAAGCCGAGGTCCCAGTGTTCCCTTTTGATTGCCTGATTCCAATTTTATAATTCTTTCTGTGTTGCTGTTAATTGAGCAATGGAAAAGATAATTTTTATGCCATGATCTGTACAATCTATTACCAGGCATGAGTAATCCACTTTAAAGGATTTTACTTAGTGATTTATTTCTTTTAACTGGATTATATCAGCAACCTATATTGTGATAGCAGAAGCTGCGGAAAAGCGGATTGTTTGGAAATGTAGTCAGCTAAAATTTTAGAGTTACAAAAAATGTAGTATAGCTTGTTTTTTTTGTTTTTTTTCTTAGGTAATCCAGATCTTTAAATCTGCACATCAATCAGAAGAAGCCTAACTTGTGATTTTTAGCAGGTTTGTGCAACTTACAAATAACAGTATTCTTCTCGTGATTAGTGGCAAATTTCCCATTGGCTAGCATAAGATTCAAAATTTAAAGCCACTGCCAAAAGCCCCACAGGTATGTTCGTTTTTTTTCATTTCATAAACTCAAATCCATGGTGAAGGAAAACCTTAATTCATCTTCTCTTGTGTTTGGGGTTAAACAGACCAACTAAGAATAAATGTTGACTTTTAAAAAGGACTAAAAGATCTGGAGGGATCTGGTAAGATTTTAGGCTTCAGAAATAACAAATAACAGTTATGTCCAGGGGTGAATCTACAGTGAATCTACAATCCCCTCTGTTGAAGAGCCTTGCACCCCCCAGCTTCTCCCCTGTGCTTTAAATACCGTTTACTTCCTTCTCCAGGGCTACACTTCTTTCCCAGGCACACTTACAAGACAGTCTGTCTAAAACTCAGCAAAGTGAAACTTCTGAGTCGCCCAGGTTTCTTTGGGTGATGTTTTTGACACACAAACATAATCTAAATTTAGTTCTGTAATGAATAAAATGGTGAATGTTGACCGGTGTTTGCAGTTTAATACTTTAATCAATAACTTGATGAAAGTGACTTAGTGATCTGTAATTGCATTAGCAATTTTTTCGTACATTTGTTTACGTTAGCACAAGAAAAGTTCATGAAGAGTATGGATATGAAAATTGTTTAGGGCTTGCTGAATCATGTGTTGAAGTTTTATCCATGGTCGAATCAATATCCCAACAGCAAGGTGGAATCAAGCTGTTTTACAGCTTCACTGTCAGTTCGGGAAAATAAACGGCTACATAGTTTGTGGGATTTTGAAGATATGTTTTTATTTGCCTTCCAACGGTTAGAATGCATGTATTAATCTTGATGCTTGCAAACTGCAGATGAATACAATCCAACAACAGTAATAAGTGCATTTAAAACTGCAACAAATCCTGTGTATTGGGAAAAATAGGGGTTAGAAGGAAAACAATTGGGATAAAGAGAGTGCAAGAATGATGAAAATGAACAAAGCGTTGTTGTAAATGGTGAAAATGAGAAGGTTTCTCAGTCACAGAGAGAAAGAGAGACAAAAGTGAAAGTGGAGGATGCTGATGCAGGTGAAAACAAAGGCAAAGTTTACCCATTATTCCAGCTGGAACACCTGGTGTGTATTTATTCACTTTAGAATCTCCAGTGGAGAGACATTAGATGTTGCAATGAAATAACATTGTTTTGCTCTGCAGGCGAGTTATAAAGCTCATAAATAAAGCTCATATAAACATTTTACCTTAGCAGTAATTGCAAAGATGATTCAGCAGTGCAGCCCACTTTCAGGCATTTCTCAAGACACCTATGCATCAGGAAAATGGCTGGAATGTTCTCTTTTAAGGGATGAAGTATATATATATATATATATATATATATATATATATATATATATATATATGTTTGTTTTACTTGTGTTTTTTTTACTAAAAATGTATTCATTTTCAAGCTATTATTTTAACTGATTTAGTATTAAAATGTAAAAGAATTAGCAACGTGATACCAAAGTCAAATGCCTTATTTGCCTCCGATCTTATTAGAAATAACCGATCTGAAAGTAAAGTCTAGGGCTCCCAATAGTCCTAAACTGAGGCAGTGGTAAGTTGGAGACAAAAAAAACAAAAAAACTAAAACTTTAAAATGCAAAATGTTCATTTGACAAGGGGCCATTTGATCACAACACAAGACACCCCAACAATAGCTGATAACGTAAAACAAAATAAAGGCGAGTTGGAAAAAGAAGAAGGCTTAGACATGGCCTGCAGGGGGACGGACGACCGATTGGGAGACAAAAGTGAAAGGACAAGAGCAGCACAAGAAGCACCACTGCGTCACACAACACGACAGGAAGTCTTAGAAGGAGACACCCTTCCTTCCTGTCAGCACCAACACTGGACAGCATTCAGTGTCGCATCACATGACACATGTGACAACTATTAGGATGCGGTGTACCATCTGTTGAAGATGTGGTTGTTCCTGTAATGATACTGTGTGTGGATGTGTGAAGTTTTCTCGAACAATCTAGGTAAAGCTCAGATTCCGTCAGTCCTAGAAATGAAGATCACAATAAACGTTTATACCGCTTGTTTTTGCTTGAATGTACACGTCACCACAACTATGAAAAATAAGTTAATATCTTTATGCTTTGTTTGCAAAAACAAAAAACCTTACCAGTTGGAAGCTTTGCCTTTAAACTGCATAAAGCATTTGGGCATCCACTCACAAGCTTTATTTTGCTAGAATTTTGTTCTTTTTTCCAGGACAAAACTAGTGTAACTGAGACACAATTGCTGGAAACCAAACCAAAGATAATGACAAGTTCATGTTTGCTCTTAGGCGCTTGGTAATCTGGTTATAGAGCCCGTGGCCATTTGAAGATTTAATCCTGGCTGCTAACTTTAGATGTTGCTTTAACCTTTTTTACTTGATGTTCTTTCCTTGTGATGCAGTTTTTAGGGTGCAGGAGTCCCCTTTAAACTAAACATCCACAACACACTCATCGAGCCCTGATCTCCGTCCTTATTTTTCTTTAAAACATAGGATGATTGTATCATTATGACTAAACACTGTGTGTCATACTTTACATCTTGTCGCTCTCGTGTTTTGCTTTTGGTTTTTAACATGCAAATTTTGAGTCTCCCTCTGGAAAAGTATGATAGATCTGTCAGGACCCTGGAAGAGACTTTTGAGCTTACCTGGCGAAGCCCCACAATCATCTTCCTGATCACATGTCACTCATGGAAGCAGCGTATTGCTGCCTCCATGAGTGACATTAAATCAGGCAATAAGATGCTTACAAAGTCAGAAGCGTACGGCACTGCTCACAAATAGGTGTTAACAGTGATTTGTCTGAGATGGTGTGCTTACTCGATGATTCAGACTATTGCTTTGTCAATTGGAAGAATTTCAAAACTAAACTTATGACAAATGCTGAAAAAATATTTTGGGTATGTAGGTTGGGTTCTTTTTGGCTCTAGTGCATTAACTTCTCAAAACTGAGTAACAGCATAATCTAAGTTCTTATCACAATCAATAATATGGATTTTTAAAACACCAAATATACCTGAAATCAATTTATTTAGAAAGTTGTTCTCCCACCATGTTCTTTTTCTGTTCCCTGGTTGCTTTGGTTTATAAAATGGAAAGTTGCATAAACCTCCCTCAGAAGAGCAGCATGATCATAAATCTGGACTCTTGGGGTGAAGGTATAGAAACAGAACAATAGAGTGAACACAGATGATTCAAACTATACAGAGAACTATACATGCAATGTCAGACAGGGTGAACCCTGGGAGAGACAAAACAAAAAAGATGCACCAATTCCCTTTTACACCAAAGGACATTTTAGAAAGATTAAATAATCCGATAGTTATTCTTTTGGACTGTGGGAGAAAGCTGGTAAAACCTAGAGAGCGATGCATCTGACCATCTATCCTTAGCTTTATTTACTCCCTATTAGTTAGAATGACAAGGAAATCATTCCAGGAAAAATGAAGCTGAAAGCTGATATTAACTTACTGTTGTGAGAAACATTAACATCTCTGATCTCTGATCCTGAAAAGTGAAGAACCAGAATCAAATGACGAGTGAAGTCAGATTTCCCTTACTGGTGGGAGAGGGAGGAGGAAGAGGAGGTTCATGGCCTCACTGACATCAGTCACCCCATCCAGGTGAAGCAAACAGAGCCATACACCAGTTTTCCCCAAGTAGTCAGCATCATGAGCCTTGGCATTCATTTGACATGCTGAGGTGGAAGTTTAGTTGATTGAAACAAACAACACAAATATTTTGTTTAGTGAAAAAGTAAAAAAAAAAGAGAATGTTATAGATGTAGATTTTAGGATTATATATGCCTCAATATTCTTTGAAGTTTGAAGCAGCAGCTGTTTTTTTTTCTTCTTTCACATTTAGAAATTATCCAGCCATTTATAAAGTCCTAATCCCTTTAAATCACTGACAACACCATTTTTGTTAGGAACATAATAAGTTTTCAAAAAATAAAGGAAAACTAAATTTTTCCCAGCAGTGTGACTGTTCAGGATTTAATGACAGGCAGCTGTAAGTTAAAAAAAGATTCTTTATCAACAACATTAAACAGCTGCTTGGCAACAAGATGCAGCCAAAGAATGTTTCCAGTGGCTATGGGATGTATGAGTTTCACATAATTTTTTGGGAAGCCCATCAGATAAAACTGAAAACAGATCCATCCGACAGGCAGCTGTAACGTTACAAGTTTTTGCACATTTACCCAACATTTAGGTTGTATTGAATTACTACCATAAACCAGTAAAACAATTTTTTTTTGCAGAACAGAGAGTAAACATCTAGATGTAGAAGGCCTTATAAATATATATATATATATACACATATATATATATATATTTGAAACCTAATTAATTTGTGCAAAACTGCATAGAAAGCTCGACATTAGCCCTTCATTAATCACTATTACGGCTTAAGAAAGCCGTCTAATGATTTTAGTTGACAATCAAAGGGAAATAAACATTTATATAATCTTAATTGGAAACACCAAGTGCATACCAACATGACTGTATGTACCAATCACTGTGTAATCTGCTACAATGAAGAGAAGTTACACTAAATTCTTGTGTTGATCAGCAATAAAGTACTACAGATTGTAAATGCAACACTATTTTATAACAAGAGGCAAAGAGCTGAAGAAGTCGCAAAGATGAAACCTAATGTGTAGGTGTTGGTATGACCTTATCTGGAGTTTTATTTTTTATTCACCCATACTTCAAAATGTCCTCGAAACACGTTACCCTTACCGAATCCTTGTCTAATACCACACTAATTAAAGAAGCTAAATCTGAATAAATTCACCTTTATTTAACAGCGGTATGCTGAAGCAGTGGGGTAATGCTTGTGAGTTTACTCGGTTTTGGTATGACCTTTACCCCAATGCCTTTCTGACTGACTTCGTGCAGACATAATATGTATCAAACGTTTTTTTCCCTGGCTATAAACCCAGTGATTTGCTTTAAATGCCAACATTTAATGCGAAAGGAGATTCAAATAAGAGCAGACTGACTTAGTCAGAAGGTACAAGATAAACTTCTCTTGATAAAAGGCTCATAAAAATTACTGACGAAGAACATCGGAGTACACAACCACCTGCTGCCGATCACTCACAAAAACTAGTTTTGCATGCTGACCTAAACAGAGTCGTCTTTACTTGAGTGCACAATATGTGGCTTCAAGAAGATGATGCAATGCATTGTGAAATTGCTCCAGATGTTGAAGTAGTTTTTTTTTTTTTTTTTTACTTCTGACATTTGTTTTTTCTCTTTAAAAATGTAATTCCTGTTTCTGATAAAAACAGATTAGGTTTACTTATTGGACAAATATTCCTCCTGGTTTTAGAAGAATTGGGCAACAAGTTGGCATCTGATGAACATCACTAAAGCAGAAAATATTCCTTGACCACGGCGCTTCCTTGAATAAAGGAAGCGCCGGGGATCCAGAGCAGAAGCAAAGAGGACAGGGAGAGGAAGAGGAAGCTTAAACCATGTCTTCCATCGACTGTTGATTTGAGATCCTTAGCTAACAAGCTGGATGCTAGGGACGCTCAGAAGATTTCTATCCAAAGGATTATCCATAAAATGAACATTACTAAAAAAACAAAAAAACATGACCAACCTCCTTATCAGACTCTTCTACAACAACAAATTGTCTTCATAGGTATAATATATCTACGGTAACACAGACTGCTACAGAACACTCTCCTGGCCAACCATCCTCAGCATCTACTACAGTGTTTTGAAGAAAATGTTGATAGTATGAGTAACGACAAGATTTAATTTCTCTTTGGGGTTAATAAAGTATTTTTGAATTTCAATTACCATTTAAATATAAAAAACTGGTTATTTTATGTAGCCTGTTTAACACATTAAACATCCCATTTTGGTAGTAGCCGGGCTCAATTACAAATCATGGCTAAAAGCGTCATTGTTTCTTTAGTGAGACCAGTGAACAAAAGCTATTATAAGACTATAATTCAGTAGTTCTGTGTGACCTAGTTTCCTGTTCAGATGGAGCTGTGGTGCGTGCAAAGACAACTGAAGATGAGTGTAAAGAACAAGCGATGGTATTGCTCTTGTGACAGAATGAGATTATATGTTTGGGGGTCTGGTTAGACAAACTCTGTGCCTTGTTTTTTAATCTTTTCTTAACACAGCTGATTATTCTTTCTGTTTGTTGCAATCCTATGAGGATTTTGCCTTTTGACATGATTGGGACAATCAAAACAAAACACTAAACTGTTAATTCAACATATGAAGGCCAAGTGCAAGGCCGCGGCATGTGACCATAAGCAAACAACTTCAAGCTCAGCTTTCCCCGTCTCTCTTTAATGCGTCCTGCAGAAAAAAGACTGAAGACATGTCCAGACATCACAGTTAAAGGAATGGCTGGAATGAGAGGAATTGTGGGGCATTCCCATGTTGGCACAGTCAGCTCAGAGCTAGAGAGAGAGAGAGAGAGAGCCACTCCCAGGTTTTGAAACACACAGGCTGAAGTAAATTCTCAACTTCCAATCTAGATCTCTCACAATAGAATGTAATAATACAGATTAGATGTGGCGTCTTAAAAGAGTTAGTTCAAGATTTCATGAGCTAGGTTCTGTTAAAATAGGTATAAGCAGGTATCTGACCGTTCTTAGTGTTTCATTTTTGTTTTTGATAATCAAGATTAATTTGTTCAGAATCAGCAGTTGGCGACAAGTCATGGAGGCTAGGACTTGAGTGGATTTCCACCAATTTAAACGTATATGAGTATATGACGCATTATTAGCAATAACAAAAGAGGCTTCTGTTTATGGTTTATTTTTTTGGGGAGAAAAAACACAAACTTAAACCAGGGTAGATTTCAGCAGTCAGAACTCAGAGAACATGAAAAAATGGTATTGGCTTAAAGCAACACTTAAAGCAAGACGTTTCATTTCTGGTCGATTTTGTGTGATTTCAGTGTCGACTAAAGCGGTAGTGATTTGCCTGGAGGAAGACTGCATTTCCCATGATGGCCAATGTCTTAAAATCCAAATCCTAAAGTATGAAAATATTTTGTGAAGGTTAAAAAGTTACTTGTTGCTTTAAAATAAAAATTCTGTATCTACAACACCTTTTTGGCAATATGACTAAAAATCCTTTACACTTCCTGCTTGAAACCTTTCTGGTGCAGTCCATCATACGGCCTCTCTCAAATAACCTTCCATGATCCATTCGTAGACAACAGCACCAGTAAAGATATACTTGGCAAACTTCCTCTGTACCTCCATAACCTCCTGTTTGCACTGGTACCTGCCCTCTACGCTCCACAAAGTGGTTGCTTTTTAATGTGCCACTAGTTCCAACCTAATCGGGAAAAGCTGCTTTTTCCTATTCAGTACCTTGGGGATGGAAAAATGTGGGGAAAAAAAACAAGTTAGAAACACTCGTCCATTAATGAATTTAAAACTACTGCACAGAATGTTGTGATGGAGACCTGTTCCTGTTTTTCTGGAGAGGCTCATTGTGTTTTTAACATTTTGTGTTTTGAATCATGAAAATGTCAATCATTTATTATGTATGCATTGTTTTGTGGTTTGGCTGCAAATCTTGGCCAGGTCTCTCTTGAAAAAGTCTCAATGGAACTTCCTGGTTGAATAAATGTTAAATAAGGATAAAACATATAAAATCCATGCATTGGGACAAAGACGCAGTACAATTTTGGGCCGCTGCAGGGACAGAAACAGTACACACTGCAGCATACGCCTAAGTGTAGAGTGTGCACCTCTGTGATCAGGTGCAAGAGTAAAAACAAAGCTCCACCGGCCTTAAAGGATATAACAAATAACCCAGAAATGGATATATCTGTGTTGCTATGGTGATGCAACAGGAAACTGCAGTTGCAGAAGACAAAAAAATAAATAAATAAAAATAACGCCACCTACAAAGCGCCAACGTATGGAATCGTGCAGGTTCCATATCGTGAAGAAGAGACCTTCTTCGGAGGGTATCTGACGGGACACTAAGCTTCTCTGATAGAAAAGCGAAAAACTAATATTGGAGAATGTGTTTCGCAGACCGCTGCTCACAGCGACAAACGGCGGTGCACAACAGGAACATCTGCCAAGAAAAATAGAGAAGGCAAAAAACCTCAATCTGTTAAACACAAAAATAGCTCTGTGACGCATGGAGAGAAAGAAACCCATAATTCAGCAAGGAGCCTGTATAGTGATTACATGCCATGTAAAAAAACAACAACAAATAAACTGCAAACACACACACACACACACCGCCCACTCTCCCTGGCTGCGTTGCTACACTTCCTGTCAGAGCAACTGCAAAACGCAATATTCAAACTGAACCCTCAATTTTTATATTCGAGGGCCTTTAAAAAAGTAAAAAGTCTTTATTCCTCTCATTATAAATTACATTATTTTAAGAATTGACCAAGAGGCACATGATCAAACAAACCTGCCACCATTCCGGATAGGGTCTGATCCCCAATAGGTCACAAGGGCACCGTGAACACCCATGCCATGTCCCTCCCCCACCCCCCCAAGCCATGGTAACCGCTATCACATGACCATCTCCCGTGACCCGACAGCCACCAACATGCCGGGCCACTTGAGAAGCTAAGCCTGATTTCCTGTCAGCCTTTAAACGGTCACACAAAAATCCTTATTTGCAAAAAGAAGAAAACACCACCTGATGAATAAAAAAAGAGGTCACTCAGACGAGTCTAAAAGGGATTAAACAGAAAAACTTTGGCTGAGTGTTGAGCCACTAGAGATCAGGAAGTGAAAGTTTTAGCACTTTCCTCTTTGCAAAAAAAAAAAAAAAAAGACAGATCAAAAGAAACAGGAACTCAAAAAAGGCACCCTTTTCTCCAAAGGGCAAATTCTTCTGCTATCAGATGTTTATAACACAGCAAGATACTAAAACTGCAACAGCAGTAGACAAGTGACAGAGAGGCAAAAATTTACTGTAGCTGGGGAATAGCTGCAAAAAAACTTCTTCCAATTCATCCACTGACTTACCAGTCTGACTAACTATTATTTTTAAGGCAGAGTTTTGCCCGACTACACTTTCTCTACCGTGGCCTTGAAGCTGCACAGAGATAACACAGCTGGAAAGCAGACACTGGTTGGTGTGGATGGTAAAATGGAGGGGGTGATCTGTTGAACTCTAATAGAGAAAAAAAAAAAAAAAAGATTAAGGGGTAAAACTGGAGAGGGAAATCTTTTTTTTTTTTTTTTGAGAACATGCACACTCGTTTCTATTCTCACTTGGTGGGCAAATAATGTACGAAATCATTGTGCACGCATTATGGGGTGTGTAAGAATGCAACGTCGCTCATTTGGCAGCGCAGAGGAAACTTTACGTCGCTCCGCTTGTCCTCTTCGGCTTTTACTTTCGATGACAGATGAGCATCTATAGCAGACGGACGGAGAAATCAGCTGATGACCGAATCGGATGACTTTCGGCTGGACTCCCAACAGAAACACCTGGTAGATTTCTAGAGAGGCCACAGTTTATTGTCCCTATGAATACACGCTCAGATCGTTGTTTTACTAATGTTAACCACACAAATCGCTGAAAAAATTTTGATCCTAAGGACCGTTTGAAATGTCAGCACAATAGTTTTGTCTTTCTTGTTGACTCTGCTCTAAACATGAATAGATATTAAAAGCAGAAATAGGATAAAAAAACAAAACATAATTACTCAATAAAACTCATATGAGTGCACCCTAACCCTCCTGAAGCGCTGCAGTCACATGGTACATGCTGTTGCTTATGCCGGCTAACAGATACCTAAAGCATGCAAGATTCCCACGCAGCAATCTGACCCAATGCAGGAAGCTGACAGGCAGACACATCTGCTCCCAGAAAAAACTAGACTCTGGTTTAAAGCTCACCTTGCGCCCTTTAATACCGCACCCCTCCAGCCACGCTGCGGTCGGCCCAGACAGTAGCAGGATAGCGGGCTAACCAGTCCCACTACTGAATACGGGATTAATCTCGGGGGTTTTTTTGTGCTACACCCACACAGGTTAGAAGACAATTAGACAAGAGCTGCAGCGCCTGGCCGCATATAGCGATGCACCAGGGAGGATATAAAGCCAACTTGTTGTGCACTTTTAGGTTATCTTTACAAGCTTACTGACATCTGAAACCTGTACCAAAACATCCTCCCGTAACCACACATACAATCGTGTCATCTTAACGCGGCGAAAACAAACAACGGCGAGTATAAAAACTAGCCATAAGAGTTAACACTGTGCACTTTTTTTTTGACATTGTACATCATTGTGGTTTTAGTGTTAGCCACAGGGAGGGTTTTGTTGTTGTAGCAAATATGACAGCGTGGCTCAGTAGCACAAGAAATTTTTTCCGATGTTTCCCTTACAAAGCAACGGGTAACAAGAACCGGTTTGAAGAATCAAGATGAATCTGTGGACACCGAAACCAAAGACGTGGGATTTTTGACACGGTACTTCCTGTTAGCATGTGTATTACCGTACTTCCTAAACAATAATGCAGGTTACATGATTTTAGAGAAGTGAAACTAATTTGCCCCTTATAAATATCGATATAACAGAAATGTTCAAATGTAGGTGTGTAATCAAATTTACCTGTGAGATGTTAAAAAGAAAAAAAGAATGCACAGTCCGGTTTCTTTTAAAAAAAATGCAAATTGTATTAAAAGAATTGTCTTTAAAACAGCTCACAGTCGAGTGGCTGAAATCTGAAATTAAACTTACAATCAGTTCAGATTTGTCAAAGGTACATCGTCACATTTCCTGTTTATGAAAGAACAAAAAAAGCCCAAACAGAACAAACTGGATTCCTTTGAATAAACTGGTCTGAAAGGTAAGGGCTGTGTGTCGTCGTCACACCGAGGTCAGTTTCAGTACCTGTGCATTTCGACTGAAAGATCTGGCCAGACCAGACAGACTCCGAAGAATGCAAATAATAATAATAATAATAATAACAATATTAAAGGTCAACATAATGCAAACTAAATTCCACCTCTTTCCACTAGCAGTCAAAATAAACCTGCTGTAGTTACGTCAAGTTTTTCAGTTTCAATCATTTTACAAAGATTATCCCAAAGGAGAGTGCACAAGCTTGTGAATGGCCATGTCCAAGGGTTCTTTTGGTGATTCATGTTGGCACAATATCTGAACAGCTGATTTGTTTCGGAAAGGCACTCAACACAAGGGCGATCGGGTCGGCGTCTCCATATCGCTTCAGCTAGGGTGAAGAAAAACAAAAAAAAAAGAGAAAAACAAAAAGTGGCACTCATCGCTTATACTCCACCACCAGATATGTGTTGTTTTTTTTTCTTCTGACTTTGGAAAGGAAGATAACAATACGATTTTGGAGTGTAATTGGAGCTTTTCTCCAAAAGTGGCTGAGGAAAATCGTTGTCCTCCCGCCGACTGTGCAGTTATTTAACAAAATATATACTCTATCTCCCCGTCTTCTTCTTCTCCTACAGAAATAGCCATTTGTTAGTTCCTCTGTGTGTTAATCTCTCTATCTTTTTCCGTTGGAGTTTAGTTCCGGTTCAGGGATTTTTTTCCCCTGAAACTCTTAATCCGACGTTTTGTTGACGTAGGCGGATGCTTGATTGTGGAGATTCTCCGACCCGGCAGAATTCCTGAAGAGTGGAACCCCTCCCTCAGTCTCAGTTGCTCCCCTCCTCCTCCTCCCGTCCCCTGCAGCCTTCCTTTCTTCGGTTTTTCCTCCAAGGCCAGGGTAAGACACGAAGAGCTCAACAATACAGACTCGCTGCAACACACTGCCAGAGAACAAGACGAGAAGGAGTCGTGAATTCACAACATGGCACAAAAACCTTGACAAAGTACTTTTGTTCTCCAGGTTTATTCTGGGGTTATTAAACAGAAAAACTAAATGTGGCCCAAATTCATGCCCATGCGTCAGTTATTTCATTGAATTACCCTTTCTAAATAGTTGGGCAACTCCCTCTACTGTGCTAAACAAATTAAACAAACAGGTTTGTAAACCTAATCAGGTAAAAGAGTTCTGGCTCCAGCAGTTCGGCAAATGAGTTCAAAACTTCTCTAATCTGCTCTGTGAAACAATAGGCCACAGGCACTAGCTCGCAGTAGGTTTACAGTAAGAACTGCCCTGGCATTTGAATAGGAAGTACTGCTAAAAACTTCCTGACCAAATATTACCATCTATCAGTACATAATTTGCATACACTTTTTTTTTTTTTGCCTACCCACTTGTTATAAGATAGAACAAGGTTGTAAACAATTACGGTGCTCCCCCTCCCACTCATCCACCTGTAGCTGCACACTTCCAGTCAGCTGACTGAGACCTACTCCCCTCTTTTATCTGGCTTCAAAACAAAGAGTCATGACATGGCAACTAAAACAATGAGACATTTCAGTCCTCTTAAAGGTGTCGCCATATTAAAAAACACCTTTGAGTAAGTTCTTGCCGGGTATTTAACCATCAACAAGTCTGGGGCTTCTGTTGGAGCCTGGCTACGTCATTCACTCAAAAACAGCTGCTTGCTAGCAATGGCAAGTTAAACACCTGGGGATTCCCATTGATATGGTGAAATATATACCCAGAATACAATGTATGAACTTATTTATCTTTTCTATGTTTAGCCAGTATTGTTGTCTAAGCTTTGGTCACAGACACTTTTTTAGTTTTTTTTTTATCCTGAGGCTGAGTAGATTTAAACAAAAATCAATCATATAGTGTGTTATTCTCTAATAAAATTCAAGACATGCATGGTAAATGTTTCACAGCAACATTTAAGTAAAATGGTTTGAAAAGGACACTTTTAGGTTTGACGATCGCAACGTTTTCATGGAAATTGGGGAACTAACATGATTTTGACCAGAAATGCTGACCAGTAAAAAATAAAAAAAAAGAAGGAGAACAGCCGTACGGTAATGTTAGACAGCCACATCATAACTTTAATACTGCTTTTTTTGATATTAAATAAATCCTTTAGTCTTTTAAACTTTGTCGGATTTGGTTTCTGTGTGAGTAAATGACACAGCTGTATTCTAACTTACTGCTTCAGGTCTACATCAAGGTGACAATCGTCACTCTATTTAGGGAAAGACTGCTTTTAAACTTCAGTACTAAAGTTACAAGCAGAATTCGCCAAAATAAAGTAAAAAACAAAAACCCAGTATACTAAAGGCTGAGTACGTGAATAACTAACCAGCTTATATCAACCTGTTGATATAGCAGTGATTCAAACATTTTCTCTTGATTTAAAGAAATAATTTCTATTAAGTTAATCAAAACAAAACACTTCAAGCATTTGAGGCAAATCAGCCAACTGCATGTACTTTGATGCATTTTTCTTGGATAAGTAAAGGTCTGATTTACTTTGTAATGGATAAATGAACCCGACATTGTATTTAAATGTTAGATTTATACCAGCATTCGAATTTCTTCGTTTTTTTTTACCACATTAAACTGGATAACAAATCTGATATGAGACATGGAAAAGTAGAATCAGTAAATATTTAGTGATCATTAGTAAAAAAAAAAAACCTAGATGAAATTAAGCCACCTAGGGATATTTGCTGCTTTTCTGTTTTGAATCGACACAAGTCGAAGGAGAAGATCATTAACATGCTAACCCAGACCCAATCTGACAGCTGCACCCAACTTACCATTGCAAACTTAAAACCGAGTAAAACTTTACGATTGTCCTTATTTTGTTTTCCTTAGAGGATCACGCATGACGAGCAGCACTGGTCGTCGCCGTTCGGTGTCGCGGCATAGTTCATCTGTCGCACTATCTCCGCGAACAGCTCGTCCACCGAACTTTTGTTTTTGGCCGAGGTCTCCATGAACGGGCAGTTCCACTCGTCCGCCAGCGCCTTCCCCTCGCCGGACGAGACCTCCCTCTCGCTCTCCAGGTCCACCTTGTTCCCCACCAGTATCATCGGCACCCGCTGGTACCTCTTGACCCGGATGATCTGGTCCCTCATGGGCTTGATGTCCTGGAAGCTCTGCTGGTTCACCAGGCTGTAGACCAGTATGAAGCCCTGGCCGTTTTTGATGTAGAGATCTCGCATCGAGGCGAACTGCTCGGTCCCGGCCGTGTCCAGGATCTCCAGCACGGACGGAGACGAGTCCACCTCGATCTCCTTCCGGTAGAAATCCTCTATCGTGGGGTCGTATTTTTCTATGAAGGAGCCGGTGACGAACTGGACGGTCAGCGCGGATTTCCCGACTCCGCCGGAGCCGAGAACCACTACTTTGTACTCTCTCATTGCTCTTTGAAAGCAGCCGACGCTGCTGCTGCTGCTTCCTCTCCGCTGGCCGCCTTGCTGGCTTTCAAACGGTCGCCGCCAGCGCTTCTTCTAATCTGTAAAAAAAAAAACTCCGGGCGTGGCCGTCAACTGTCGACGTTCGGTGCGTAAATACAGAAATGTCGACTCCAGGCTCAACATTTATATTGGTGGCATGTTGGGTTCCCCCCTCCCGACGACAGCCCAGCCGGTTCTTGTCCGAGCTTCACCCGTTTTCCTTCACGCAGCCACCGCGCGTTTCCTCGCTCTCTTTAGTCAGTGAAGCTACCCTGAGCCTAACAGCAACACCGCTGTGTGTGACCTTTAAAATAAGAGCCCACACTCCTAAATAAATATGAATATCCCAAAAATAAAAATTGTTTTAGGTATACATTTTACATTTTCTAAAATAAATATTTAAATTGATGTGTTATTTTTGACTAAATAGCATGATATTGGCGTAATGACACCCATGTAGATGTAGCTCGCTCTTGAACTTCTGGTTGCAACTCTTGTTCATTTCCGTTAACTTGATGCCATTTTGTCTCAGCCCTTCCTGCCGTCACTTTACGTATCTTGCGTAATGCGTCACCGAGCAGACGTTCTGTCTCGCTCAGTTAAAGGTGCAGCGTGGTTGTTATCAACAGCTTCTGCCCCCCAGTCCTCTCGACCTGCCACACCTTAGTTTCGACATCACTGCTTCGTGGTTTTACTGTTGCCTGACTCATTATACAGCTTACTGGAAACTTCTACCTGTCTAGATACCTGCAGTGTTTTTTTTGTTGCGCAATAATAAAACGGAACTGTTCCATTCTACTGCATTTTATTTTAAATTTGTGGAACAAATAAAAATGTGTTCTTTTAACATGGCTTCCAAATAAACATAGTTGTTATAATGTGGTTTTTTCCATTATATTTTTCTGTGATTAAAAAAAATCTAAGTAGATAATAATGTCTTAATACGTACCTTTTAAATTAGAGCAATTTAAAGTTTGAACATCTATACGCATTATTTTATCGAGGGCTGCTTTCATACTAGCCACTTAAGTTATTCCACATTTATTAAATAGGAGCAGTTGTAATAAACTGATCATTTAAAAATTGAATGCCCTGTTATCTTGTTTTTCCCCTAATTTCTATAGTTTTTGTTTTAGAAATGTAATGAGAAATAAGCTGGTGACATGAGTCATGATTTTCAGGTCTATCTGCCCTATCTGACAAGTCGGAAACTCAAAAATCTAATATGTTTTATGTTTAATTGGTATTCGGCCATCTAGACAACACCAATCAGTGTGCATGATGTGACTGACTGAAGAACACTTAAAGATAACCTGCAGGTGTTGTAGAACCACACAATGAGATGTACACATCTACTTCAAATGAAATGTTATTGTCAAAGCCATAATTAGACATGTCTGTTTCTTGTGGATTGAGAGTGAGTGAGAGCAAGACTTATGGTAGCAAGCAGGCTGGATGTACTAAAGCAAATATGCTCCTTTTTCCTAACATTGAATGTGACTGTGTTTCTCAGTTATAATTTTATTTGGTATTTTATTTTAGTTTAGGTAGTTCAAAGCCTCTTTTGTTTTACTTTCTAAAATAATCATGTGTTAGATATTGTAAAGTGTTGTTTCTTTGTAATTATTTCTCTCTGTTACATCGGAATATCTAAAAAGTTCCCAATTAAGCAAATCTCACAGAAGGATTATTTATTTCCTTTAAATATAAATATTATTTCTCATGACAATGGTAAGAAATAGTTGCAGATTTATTCACTGCTTAGTGGTTTCTGTAACAGAAAATGGACAAAAAAATAAGTAAACCAGAATGGCATTACCAGAACAGATGAGACAAAACCATTCCTGTGAATACAATCTCCACATCTGACACAAACCTTTCATCTACCCCACATGTTTGATTTTCTGCAATGCATCTCAGGATCAGATTATTTGTTATTTCCTTACACGTGAACTTTCAGCCTCTTTTCACATTGACAATAGGAACTATTTTTGGCAAATTCTGTGTACAGAAATGTTTCTCCTTTTAATAGTATTCAAAGTTGTTGAAGCTCTTAGCATAACAAGCAAATGCAATGATCTTAGAATATAATTAATAACACATTTCTTCCTATACCTTTGTTTGTGCTTTGTGCTTATTAGTTTATAAACCTTAATAAAAAGCAACTAGTAATTCCAGGTAGTGTGTGAAAACAGAGATGATAAACCTTAGTCTTGATGTCAACACCTCAGGGGATTGTTAAAGAAAACTCTGTTAGAATATCGGAAGCTTTATTTAATCAGAAATCCTTACCTGTGATACAGCAACGTGCTCATGCAGTGTTTATCATGTATTTTAAATGCAGACATAATCAGTGAGTCACTGTGATTGCCAGAGCTGAACGTCACGCTTGCACACCCACACATATGTAGAAAGACTATTGAGATGCTAAAGCAGGATTTTGGGGGATTTTTTTTCCAGTTCTTTAGGTCTGAGGTTGACAGAGGATGAAACATCTGGATTGGGTCATTACTGGACTTTTCAGTTGCCCTGGAACTAATCCCTCACCAAATCCCATTAAGAAACAAGCAAAAGCCTATCTGAGGACAATCAGCGCTCTTCCCTCATGGGGAGTGATGGGTAATTGGAACTAAAGCCTTGTGATGTGGACTGTCACAGCTTTGAGTGTGATCACCATATATCTGATGACTAGGCTGTCACCTAAGAAAATTTGAGAGTTTGGTTTTCACACAAGGTCGATAATTAGATAGACATGGTCATCTTATCAATTACGGATATGCAACCCCTTTCCCCCCTGAGGTGAGTTCTCAACAACTATCAAAGAGTAGCATAATAGCAACGTGTTCATTTTCACACAGTCACCGCCGCAGTGAGGCCCTTGCTTCATTGTAACGTCTGTCTGAATAAAAGCAACGACAATTTGCCAGAGAATAAAAGAAGTCAGGTAGAGTTAGAAAAAAAGAAAAGAAAGAAAAAACAACAACAACAAAACAGTTTTACTTAATATTATAAAAAAATAAAATACACATGACGAGTTTAGGGAGTTATGCGTTTACAGAATCTAACACTCTTGTTTAATTTTCCCCAGGCAGAATACTAATGGTTTTAAGGGTGACAGTATGTTCATTTGATAATTCAATTTTTGGTATAAAATTTAACTGAACCGAAATTGACCAACAGAAATCCTACAAAATTGTAACCTTCCACATTCAGTAAGCACATTCATTTACTGTTAAGTTTGCTACGTTTTGAAGGACAGCCCAAATTCTCTATGAAACAAGATGAAAGAAATCCTGAGATACTTTGCAGTATAGTAAGTAACTTCAATAGAAATTATTCTGTAAATGATCTAATTCTTTACTAAACTTCCTTTAGAAAAGTGAAATAACCGCTGGATGAACTTTCTTTGAAATAGGAGTATTTCCATTTGAATAGATAGCTGCACCCTAGGCTGTTTCACACCTCATGTGTAATGTCCCACCCTGGTTCATAAGGTACATTGCTGGATTGCATTTGCTGCATCAAGTCCCTTTAAGAATAACCCCCTCACTCAAACATTTTTACTTTTCAGTTTCAAAATACTACAGGAAAATGTGAGAATGTTTCAGATCCTCAGATCCAACCATACAAACAACAGTAGATGGGATTGAGACAGACACTATAATTCAATATGGCTGACATGCTTATCAACTTTGTTAATTTAGCTTTGGTTCCATGGCTTGGGCGTTTTAAAGCCACAGATATTTGCTTTTTCTTTCTTTCATTTCTAAATAATAGATTAAATGACCGTTGTTCTTTAATTAATCTTTATTGAAAGTGCACCGTTACTGTGCACTTTCAATAAAGGTTTGGATAAATTTATTTACCCAATACAATAAGAAATAAAAAGACAGGTCTATAATTCCCAGTTCTGTTCCTGTGAAACTTCCAGCCTTATTCAAATGTCTTTAATCCCTGAGCTGATTAATAAAGGAAAGTTCCCTTCTAATGTTTGAATACCATAGAGACTCCAAAAAAGACTTATGGTAAAATGAAACTTTTTTAATTTATCCCGTTTTAAATAATTCTGCTCCAAGGACAAGGTCTTTATAGGATTTTTAGCAGCATACGACGTTAAAACAAGAAAAATATAAAGCCAATTTGATATTAGACCTAAGAGGAACTCCCTATTTACATTGATCCACTGTTAATGTCTGCTTATCCTATTTGGGGGAGCTTTTGACTCTGTCAGTCATTGGATCAGAGGTGGGGTACACACATGATGAGCCTCACTGCTTACACTCAATGACAGTTAAGGGCAATCTTAAAAGACCAAATAACCAAACAGTGGTCCCGCTTTTGGAATGTTGACGGAAGTAGGGATACCTGAAGAATAAGTATATTGTCACAATTTTGGCAAAAATAGCAGTTTATTTATTTATTTTAAATTGCTACAGAAAACAAAAAGTTAAGCAAATACATATTTCATTTTCCTTACAAAACATTTCATACTCCCTGAATTTCACTACATGTTGTCAAATTGCTGTTGCAAACGTTTGACCAATATAGACCAACAAAGTATTTCAGAATTGTGAAGAAAAAGATAATGATACGTGATATATTGAACATTCTGTCATACATTTATATTAATCCCCCCTGAATCAGAACTTTGCTGAGTTTCTTATATGTCTTAATCAGATTTTTACATTTAAAGGCTTGCATTTTTGTCCATGTTTTTTTTTTTTTTTTTGCAAAATAACTCGAGGGCAGGCAGATTGGATGGAAAGAATCTGTGAGGAGTTTTACAATACTGCAGAGTCTGAGATAAATATAGGTTTGTAACAAAATTACCCAGAATCAATCTTTCCTCTGCTGCATCTGCAGCATTGGCTTTATTGGCTCAATATCAATGCTAGACATGAAGTTTATCTCAGGTCTAAAGTAATTTCGAGCAGATTTTCTTTCTGAATTACTCAGTATTTAGCTCCATAGAGATTTCAAAAAGATCTGTCATTTTAATCCAAGTTGTTTGTTTATTAATGTTCTCTAAAAACCTCTGAGTCCTTCACAGAACAGCCCTATTAATATTGGGATTATTTATAATGAATATAAGTGCATGGAACACGATTAAGATCTGCATTACTACACAGTTTTTGAACAAATCATGTATTAATTTTCTTTCAGTTTTGAATTATGTGCTTCTATATGCTGGTTTATAACATAAATGCTTGACAAAATACATAGGCATAAAAAACAAAAATCTGTTCATGTCATAAACACAGTTTGAAGACATCTGTGCAAAAATACACTGGTAAACATAAACATGCATAGATTAGTTAATCAACATCTACGTCCATGGATTGTATTCCCTAAACTGTTATTTTAACAGTTTAATCAAAACATGTTTTGCACTAATGCATTTTGTCCAATGGAGGGCAGCAGACCTACATCACACCACCGTTGGCATTTCCTGCATAACTTCAGATGTTGATCACAGTCCATGTGATTCATTAGGTCCACGGTGAGGTGCAAGAAATGTCAGGTTTTTATGTAGTTTTATTCACACAAAACAGAAAAATAGCAGCAAGAACAGGTCCTTGTTTGATTTGTAGTAATCATAAACTATTAAATTGTCTTTTCATTTTGTCAAAGTGAACAAAACTTAGAAGAAATAATAAAATAGAATAGAATAGAATAGAATAGAATAAATAGAATACAATACAATATAATAGAATAGAATAGAACAGAATCCCATTTATTGTCATTATACACATTGTACAACGAGAATAAATACATAATGCTGTAGTGATAAACTGACAGAAATAATGATGTTGTGATATAAAAAGTCTAGACTTAAGCAGAAAACATAAGGGGGAAAAATGGAATGCCAATAGCAGAAAACTGAGAAACAGCAGGACAGTGAGGGATTGGACACAGAGCCTTTCATCCAGTCCACAAAGCCAGCCTTTCATGTGTGGAATTTGGCAGCCATTAATAATACATACAGGGGTGGACAGCTCCGTACAGCTGAGAGCCAGGGGTTAAAGTTTAGGGTTGAGAGTCACAGCTGCGATCATCATCACAGTGACGAGTCTGACATTTTCACTTCCTCACTAATGTCTTCATATTGAGTAATGCTGCAATTAGAATATTCGTTTCACAGCTTGGAGGCTGATCTTTTGTTAAGTCCTCTGGGCAATTGTGAATGTTCTTATCACGAGCACATGTCATTGCAGGGAATGGGAAGTGGAAGGCGTGGTGTTGTGCCGAGAAGGACATGACTGTCTGCAAACAGGAAAGTAATTACAGTCAATGGTGAAACAACAGCGGCAATCATGTATATAAAAAACACATCAATATGTTAATAAAATTAGAATGTTTTACATAGTATTACCGCTGTGGGTTTTCATGACAGTGTTTCCATTCAGGGGCAAGAAAGTTTTTCTACGAGATTCCAAAGGCAAGTGAATTGTTTTGTCATACATAAATGTCTTAACAGAACAAGTTTTGGGTTCCTGCAAACACAAACAGTAGAAACTGTAGAAACTTAGAAACTGAATTCATCTGCATTGGTTTGGATTTTAAATTGACTGTCTGCTCTGTGTCTGGAGCGTCCCTTTGCTGTTCCTAGCTTGATCAATACTCTCTTGATGGGTGAGGTCATGTGTTTTCAGGTCAGCAGAATATCGCGCCAGGTGCTCAGTTTGGCAAAATCAGGGGAATAAATGTGAATGAACCACAGTGATTTCCCATCAGTCTTGAGCACACAGGCCTCTCTAAGTTTAGCAGGGAATCCAGGACAAGTGGATCAACTTTCACACAGCCACTGCCATGCATAGACACACACACCATGTGTTTCAGAGCGAATAATATTTTGTTGTTGCTTTAAGCTTCAGAAAAGGTGCATGGTAAGGTATATTCTGAAACAGTGTTTTGCAAAATTATCCTTAACCCATAAACGTCTTTCTTCATTTGGTAATTTGGCTTTAAAATAAAGATTATTGTTGTTAGGATTGTATCTTTCAGACTAACACAAATTAATTAATAGTGTTGAAGTAGTAGGAACAACTTATGTGTTTACCCTCTTTTAATCTGATTTCCCTTAATGCAATCAAGTTTACTTAAACCAATTTCTTTAGAAGTCACTAATTTAGTAGACTGGTAATTGAACAGGCTGGTTGATTATTCATTTATCTCACATTTTCTGGCCACACTCCCTCCCTTTACTCGTGCTTCCCAAATGTTCCACGCAGGGCCGGACTGGGAGATGCTTTCAGGCCAGGAGTTAGTCATGTAACCAGGCCACCCTGGGCTTTCCACGCATGCATGTTCCCACACATACATACATGTTCACACCCACACCTAAATGCATGGGCACAAGCAAAACACATTTGTGCACGTGCGCACACACACATATAGCAAATTCGAAATAAAAGGCCACCTATTAGACCTACTGTAACTTCTGAGGTTGTAATATACAGCAACTTTACTGCTGTCAATGCAATAGTACTAAGATAATAAAAATTTGACACAATAATAAGTGTCTAAGTTAGAGCTTTACATAGTCATATCATGAAAAAAATAAACTGCCTCAGTGGCACATCATCATAGAATACTAATGAACTCCAACCTACAGTAAATCCAAGGTTGGAATACACAAATGGTCATTTTTGATCTGGGATACATAACAGCAAATCAGCAGCAGACAGAAATATTTAACAACACAATCACTTAATAGAATAATGCCAAATTCCAAAGAAAGCTATTATTACAGTTGAGAGCCATTTATGTCAATGCTAGCGTCTGGCAGTGTTCATGTGTTGTTGCTCTACTGTAGAAATGGTTTTGTAATTTCTCCCAAATGCTCTACTTCTCCTGAAGTACCAGCAGGACTGGTGTCATCACCATCACCACCTTTGAATTGCAAACATATGTTTACAGTTTTTCCATAAACTGTATTTCATACAGTAAGATTATGTAGCCTGTCACACTGATTTGGCCTTTTACTCATATAAATGATAATGATAAGATTATATCCGATTAGCTGGACAAATAAATAATTTAAAAAGTAAATAATAATAATAATAAAGTGGCGTGTAAATCAGTGATTTTAACTTCCCCGTCCTTATCTTAATTTAAAGGCTAAACCTATATTGGCTCCATATTTACACTGCATACTGTATTGTGTGCAGCCTGAAGTTCCTTTAGGGGTCTTCGTTTAAACTTTAAACAAAAAAATGTTGGTACAAATATATTATTAAAAATAAAGAAAATATATATTTAACCTTAAAATAATATTTGCGCCAACATTTTGTGTGTGCGTGTTTTGTTTTTGTTTTTATAATTTACTAGTAATCTTTATTTTAATGGCAACAAGGGGGTACTGAATAAATAAATCTGTTACTTTTCTGCATTTTTCTGCGTCCTCCTCCAGCGTCTTTCTCTCTTTGTCTCTCTCTCTGTTCCTTTTACCCTGTCGGGAGACCCGAGTCGCTTCTCCTCACTTCTTGCACGGCTCGATCGTTGCGCAAGCTGGCGTCAACAGACACACGCCACGCCCTTTCCTCCACACCTGTGTGGTTGATACCGACATTTGGGGCGGGTCTTAATCGAAATAAACCAATCATCTTTCCCTCCTCTCATGCTGCTGGCCTGACTGCTTCTATGTCTTGTCCCAGCGCTGGCCTGTCTACCTGATATTCGCACTGCCGGCAGACTTTTTATTTTATTTATTTTTTTTAACAGAGTTGCAGGCCAGCAGGCCAATATTAGGCCGGCGCATCGGGAATGCTCCCGGTTCTCCCTATGGCCAGTCCGGGCTTGGTTCCACGGGGTTTTTAAGCAGTCCTCAATCCAAGCCTCTTTGCCAGATTATTGAAAACTGTTTAGTAAGTAAATGTCCGGCATTTTATGTTTTTCATTTCTGATCATAACCAAGTTCTCTTCCATGGATTTCCCAGTCTTGCCCTGTCCCCGGATACCTCGCTACCTCTGCTAATCTTGACATTGACCGTGGTTCTGGTTTTGGACTTTGTCTTCATTGTAACATCCATGTTTTCTGCTCACAGACCACGAGTTCTGCCAAGTTCCTGTATCGTCAGTATTTAATTTATTTTTCTTTATATCTTTTTAATGAGTTCAAATACAGTCACAGATAGTGAACAGTTACAACTAAACCAGGTACAGCGGCCATCAGTCAGCTGACGTGAGCATAAAGTAAAGCACATAGCAAATAGTAACAGATAAAAAAAGTAAATATACGAAATAAATAAATAAATGAAAATAATAATCATAATGCAGAAATAAAAATAAAAGCTACGACAGCTACTGTAATCGACTGAACAAATCGTCCCTCCCTCCTACCACACCCACTTGGCTCAACTATCAGAGCTTTTAAACATCCCAACAACCATCCTCTCATTACACAGAAGGACACAGAAACAAAACTAAAAATAAATAAATAAAAATAAATTGATAAATAAAAACAAAAATAAGAAAAATAAATCAATAGAAGAAAATATAATAATAATACTAGTTATGTGGGCGTGGCTGTCCTCTTAATATGGTCTAAAGACAGTTTAAGATGTCATTTAACCAGCTTTTATTTATCAGAGGGAGAACATGTCTCCATTTTAAAAATCTGAGACGTCTACCAAGTAGGGTTGTAAAGGCAAGCACATGGCTATTTTGTGGCGGATGAATGGAGCCATGCAAGGGAATCCCGAACAGAGCTGTGAGGGGATCGGTATCGAGTTCCATCTCCAGCACCATGGTAAGCGCACTAAAAATCTGATGCCAAAGCGCAGAGAGTTTGCGACAGGACCAGAATATGTGAGTGTGATTATCAGGTGACTGTTTACACCTATTGCAATTGTCACATCTATGTGGGTAAATCTTTGATAGTCTTGGATTACTATAATGTACCCTAAAAAAAATCTTGCACTGGACTAAACCATATCTTGCGCAGACAGAAAGAGCCTGGTCCCACTGTTGATCTGGTATTAGCTCACCCAGTTCCTCTTTCCAGGTATGCCTCAAGCGAGCCATCGGGTCTGGGTTGAGGGCCACAATCAAGTTATATACTGTATGACTAAGATAGAACATTTCCGAGTAGGGTTAAGAGTTAGCCAAGACTCAATCAAAGAACTGGGTGGTTGGACAGGGAAATGAAGATAAGTATCCCTAACAAAATGTCTAATCTGAAAAAAACTAAAAAAGTGAGACCGGGGCAAGAGTAGTCTAGTCGCAAGATCAGCAAAATTAGTTAGAGTGCCCTACCTATACAAGTCTTTAACACATACAAGGCCCTTGTCTCGCCCGATGTGAAACGCAGGGCCCAGTTGCACCCAGTAACAGGGGCGCAACTACATGTTTTTGAGGTGGATGCTAGCATGTCACACCAGCACCTTTCTGTTCCACATTCTCATTTGTTGTGATTGACTTGCCATGTCTGCTTGCACTGATTTCCCCCCCAAAAAAACAATGAAAGACGGTCAACAGAAATTCAAACCATCATGGTATATAGGTTTTTGTTGCCTCCCTAATGTAATTATTCCTACCTGATGTCATCAATTGTCTCTTCTATCACTGACGTCATGTCTGCCTCTTTCACCCCTTGTCTGTGGCATTCTCCACTAAGTCACACTTTTTGCTCCATCCTCCTTTCAATTCTTCATTTGAAACTGTCTGCTGAATGAGACACAATCTTCCAGACAGACACCCTCCCACCTTTTTACCATGACAAGACAAAAACAAGACACCTGCATAAGGAGAATTATTGTGTGTGTGTATGTATGTCTGACTGTATGTATATCTAGGCGGATATACATATGCGCTGGTGCACGTATCCATGAGTGTAGCCGCTCTTCACCTTGCCAAGCCCACAACATTAATCACCTGGAGCTGTCGTATTCACCACTGTCTCACTCTTGTTCACATACACACACATACAGATCAAACCACTAACAGTTGTTGTTCTTTTTCCTTGTGTGGACTTCTATGGACTTCTATTCATTTCTTTAGCCTAACCCTTACCTTAACTCAGTTCACACCTCAGTCTTACTAAACCTAACCCCTAACCAAAAACAATCCCGTTCTTCTTTAGTATTTATTGGAAAAATTGCCCTTACAAAATGAGAAATGTTAAAACACACGCACCACACAGTTAAAATTAATGGAGGAAGGCAGTGAAGCAGCACAGGATAATAGAATCTGAACAAGGCTGAAGGGGAAGAAGGTAAAGGAAAAAAGAGACAAATCATGGAGGAAATTAAAAGGGTGGGGGGGTAGATTTGAATTTGAAGAAAAGGGCCCAGAGGTGAAATTGGCAAAACAAATGCAGGTGTTGCTTATCACTAATGGGATATTAGTTTTTCGCATTTGCATTTCTTTGAATAAAACTTGCTCTGTGTGTTGATAATTGCCTTGAATTTTTTGAAAACAGGAAATGCTGTATCAGCTTGTTATTAAAAGGCAAGCGCACTCTCCTGCGATTATCTTTTTCTGCTAATGGATGAGGCCAGAGTGCTTTTACCGAGTGGACTCCTTAACATTTGCAATATATATAAGAAAGTAAAACACACAAGAAGAAATGAGACAATGCAAAAAGGGAAATTTGATAAGTCTTTATCCAAGTTGATGTGTTAAGAAATCCATGGTATTTCTCAGCTGTCTGAATTTCTTCACCAGGTAGCTTATGAAATGACATCCTGATGTGGATTTAATAGAAAAAATGACAAGACCTTCCCTTTGTACAGTTTATTCTTTAAACAGACCTGTACCAATAATTGAGAAGCGGTAATAAAAGAGATACACACCTAAGAGTCACAATGTAAACATTGCAAACTGTGTCCTGTATTGAATGAATAGATACAACAGTTTTGCTACACGAGGCTCAGATTCAGATAAGGAAGTTTTATCACTAGTGGATCATTAACACTTGAAAAGACCAAGACGTGAAAGTACTGTACACTTTGAGACTGAGAACAAGAATGTGCCTCTGGATCAGAAATACATTGGTATATGTGGTTAGGCTTTTGTTTTTTAGGCAGCTTTGATTATAATAAAAGCTATAGTTGCTGTGTCAAGATTCCAAAAATGTAAAACTACAGTGCTCATTAGGCAAGGCAAGGCAAGGCAAGTTTATTAGTATAGCACATTTTCGTGTACAAGACAATTCAAAGTGCTTTAAATAAGAAAAAAGATCAGAAAATGAAACAATAAAATCAGCTTTGAATTAAAAAGAAATAAAATAAAAATAAAATAATAATAATAGTACTCAGTTGCTATATGCACAGTTAAATAAGGCTGTTTTCAGCCTGGATTTAAACAACGCCAGAGTTGAAACCTGTCTAACCTCTTCAGGAAGACTGTTCCAGATTTTAGGAGCATAAAACTGGAATGAAGCCTCCCCTTGTTTGGTCCTGACTCTGGGCATCAGCAGGAGGCCACTACCTGAGGTTCTCAGAGTCCTGGCTGGTTCATATTAGCTGTGTGTCAAGAGAAGTCTTATATTGATTGTATTTTGAAATTTTGGAGTAACCATTCCTCTTCTGACATGCAAAGTCTTTTTTCTTTCCTCATGTTTTCATTCCACATCAGCATCAACCATATTCAGCGCACCTGGGCCTGATTACCCCTTCCTATGTTAACCTGTGCTGTTCATTATTCAAACCTGCCCCAGTCTCAGTTTCTCTGCTACATGATCAATCACTTTTGCCAGTAGAAATCGACCGTACATTTAACTGCTCTTATGGTTCATGTGTTTGACCAGTCCATGTCCCTGGATTCTCCTTTTCTATGTGCATGATGGATTATGACTGCAAATCTGATAACTGATGACTTCAACCCCTGCATCGCCTCATGACTGGTAATTAATGTCTTATCCTCCTGCTAAAACTGTTTTCCTGAGTGTAACCATTGCCTGTAAGTTGAACCCTACACAAACTTATGAGGATGCTGATTCAAGCTTTACTCCAGATCTCTCTGCAGCCTAGTCTCTCTGTCATCAATGTGACTGTGGTTTCTCCACTTGTCCCTCACCAGTGTAGGTTATTATGGTCTGCCAACTTTGTCACATCACACTCTAGAAAATCTAAATAACTTACCTGCAATTGTTTGTACGGTCAAGTGAGAAATATTTATTTATTCTCAAACATGTAGTTTTCTCTTGACCTGCAACTCCTCTGTTGTGGCTGAATTATTGGTTTTTTTATAGTCTGATACACATTAGTGTATAATAAAAAAGCCACTAATCTAACACATAATGCAATATTATTTTTATTTCTTCACATCAATGCTTTGCACGCTTTGTGCCATTAAGCCAGCAATAACGTTACCTTGTCTCATGCTACACTATGTAGATGCTTTGTCTTTGATGATGAAGATTCCAATCCATTTTATTTATCAATTTGTCCACTTGGGGTGCACTTACTGCATGTGTAAAATCTACTTCTTTTCAGTTGAAGAGAGTCATTGGACAATTTAGTATATAAATAAGAAACATTAGTGACTTACTTTTGAACAAACACTTGTAAAACTTATGTAAAAATGGCATCATGTTCCTACCATGATATGACCTTTGTTTCTTTTTTTGCTTCCAACATGACCTTTATTTCCTGTTGTCAAGGCAAGGCTAAAGGCCTTTTTACCTTTCCTTGTAATATATTTGTGATTACATGTGACATGTGTCACCATACCTGCAAAAAAAAACCATCCCTAATTTATTTTTGTTTTCTTGAGAAAAGCTTTTAAAGTGCATTTAGACCTTATTTTGCAGTAATAAGATCACGTGTAATCCCACTTGTTGAAGCAAAACAAACAAACATATATCTAATATATAGATTTTTGGATTCTTGCTATGAAATATAATTCCCTCTCTAATCAAGCTCCATCATACATTAGATATCTGAATATTCCTTATGTCCCTAACGGAGCACTGGGAGGCGGATCTTTTAGTCATCTGGTTCCTCTCCTGTGGTAGCAGCTTCCAGCTTTAGTCTGTGAGGCAGACATCCAGTCTAGTTTCCAAGCTAGGCTTAAAACCTTCCTGTTTGATAAAGTTTATAGTTAGGAAGAGGTAGAGAAGACAGCCTAATCCGGCTGGGGGAATAACTCAGTCTAAACAGACAGTTCTCTTTTGCTCTACCTTCTTCATGTCTCAGTCTACAGGGTTCGGATATTTAAGTTATTTATATAGTTATGCTGGTATAAGCTTAGACCGCTGGAGGAAAACCTGACCACTTCTAACTCTGCTACTTTCTTCTTACAACTTTCTACAACTTCTGCTATAAACAATTTTTTTTCAGTATACTCTGCATCTATTTTAGTTTTCTGTCTCTTCAAACCCCCAGTCGGTTGTGGCTGACGGCTGTTTGTACTTAGCCAGCTTCTGGTATCGGTTTATTCCTGTTAAAGGGGAGTTTTTCTGTCGCTACATGCATGCTCAGTATGAGGGATTGCTGTAAAGTCAAGGACAACACAAGCCATTGTTTCGGTCTGCTGATTCTGGAGGAGTGAATGCTCCAAGTTAATGAGTCGATGCAATCTGCTGGGTTTCCTTAGACTGGAAACTTTTTCAAACTGATTTGTTTATGATGTAGCTATGATTTTAATCGATTTTATTGTAAAGTGCCTTGAGACGACATCCGTTGTAAATTGGCACTGTATAAATAAAATGATTCTTAATTTTAACCTTTCTTATTAACTTTACAAAATGTCTGATCCTGGGTTTTAACTTTGAACATTTAGAATCTTGTTCTCTGTATTTGTAAAGTCCTTGCATAAACTCCCACTTCCTAAATAAACTCAAAGCTGAATGAGTGGCAGTGAGACAAAGCTAAAACTGTTTTAAGTTCAGTCACTTGATTAAGATGTTTAATCTGTTTTTGGTGAAAATTAGAAACTAACAATCAGAAGGTTCTTTTCATTTTTGTTTTGAACTATTTTAAGGAATGTTATGGTTAGGAAATAATTGACACAATGTGTTATAGGCTTTTATTTTTAAGTCGCTTGAATTTTAGTATTTATGCTATTTTTGATTTGACTGAAAATATATAACTGATATATGATTTGCCGATTAACCCTTGACTTTTTAACATTCTTTTTTAACACATATGATAACCTTAATTGCTGGATATTTAATTGTGAATGCTTAACGGAGAGAGAGCACTCCTTGGATGTGAAGTCAGCTAGTGAAACCCTAAAATGCTATGTGTTTCTGTGATCTTTATTAGACTACAATAATTACAGATTAGTGCCTGTGTTTTGTGTTCTTAACTTTCTGTATCTTTTGATACCATTAGGAATGTTTGTTTTGTTTATGTTTTGAGACTAAATGTGTAAATCTGCGGGGGAAACCTAGCTGCATTTACAGCCGAAGAACATTAATGGGCAACCCATTAGTCAACCCAAAGAAGTCAGCATTCTCCTCTAAGAGGCCATTCTGAGTAAAGAGGCCATTCTCAATAAAGAGTGATAATGACTCTTGGCATGAAGAGGAAAACTGGTCTCCAACTTCCACTATTTTTAAATGTAAACATTGCTGAAAAATGCAGGAGTTTATTGGACTCTGTTACAGTTTGCTCTAAACATATATAAATCTTTCAGGGAGGTTGTACAAATCAAACAGTAGTTTATATTGAATGTAAGGTTATACTATTCAGAAGGATAAAATAAGTTAAACTCTTTTCCCTTGTAGTATTTCGCTTGAACCCAATTAAACATTGCAAGGATGGAGTTATAGGTATTTGGCCGTATTTAAACTTAAACAGCCTCACTTATAAAATCTGGCACCTTATGGGCAGTAAGCAGTGTGGCAATTTTCCTGCTTATGTGTTTCACTTATGTATAGAGCCTATTACAGTTTATATTTAGTTACATTTTTAGACTATGATATTAAGAGAGGACATTTATTCGTTTGTATTTTTGGCTCATTTTAACTCTCTATATATCTCTATCTCTCTATCTATACATGTATTTTTTTTTAGCTTTCTGACCCACATAAACTGGAGGACTTTCAGGAGATGAATAATCAAATAAATGTGTTGATTGAAGGAGGTCACAGAGATATCCCTCTTGTCAGTGGGGAACGGTGGTGGCTGATAATCTAAAGAGATTTCAAACGGAGATTAACCAGTTGCAGAAGAGACACAGGAATTGTGTGCGTACTCAACCCAGGGGAGGTTTTGGTTCCAGTGAGACTGGTTGGTGGATGTGAGACAACGGAGGGCTGCTTCAATTTCCTGGTTAATGTGCTTTGTCTGACCGTTGGTTTGTGGGTGGTAACCAGATGTAAGGCTTACCTTGGCCCCCAGCAATGCACAGAAATGGTTCCACACCTGGGAAATAAACTGGGGGCCAGACAGAATGTTGATTGGAAAGCCATGTACTACTAAAAGTAGGCGGGCTGTCTGGAGAGCTGAGGGCAACTTGCGGAGGGAAACTAGGTGGCATGCTTTGAAAAAACCATCCATGATTGTGAGTATGGTGGTCATACCTTGTGTTACGCCAGTGACAAAGTCTATAGCAAGGTGTGACCAGGTTGTCTGGGAATTTCCAGGGGCTGCAGAAGACCGGAAAGAGGTTTATTGCTGGACTTGTTACGTGAGCAGGATGGACAGGCTTGGACATATTCTGAGACATGTTTATGTAAATTGGGCCACCAAAACCTGCGAGAGATGAGACCGATGGTCCGACTGGGGTTACAGGAGAATCTTGCAGTGTCAACCAATGTATTACTGTGGATCAGACAGCTGAGGGAACGTAGATATATATATATATATATATATATATATATATATATATATATATATATATATATATATATATATATATATATATATATATATATATATATATATATATATATATATATATATATATATATATATATATATATATATATATATATATATATATATATATATATATATATATATATATATATATATATATAT
>JAVLVB010000318.1:728687-743261 GCA_032876305.1 Orestias chungarensis | reverse complement strand
TAAAATAGTGAAAATAGTGAAAATAGTCTAAAATTCTGCAAATGTTAACAGCCCAGTTCATCTGCACTCTTATTATGAAACCCTGTCAAGCTGTTTGCAATACTACATCTTTGAAAATCCTCTAGTTTTACTTTGATTTATCAGTCCCCAAAAAGTTTCATTATGAATATAAAGTAGTTGATATAAATAAAGTCTAAGTTTAAGTCGAACATCGACAAAACATGTTTGGATTTGGGGCTTAAATATATATATTGTCATTTCTGACTTGACTGCACAAAATAAATGATTTAGGACTCTGAAAGTAATACTGGAAGCCTTTCTCTCAAGCTGATCAATGAAAATGTCAAGAAGCCTGACAAGAGCAGCTGCAAGGATAATGATCCAAAACTACAAGCCAAAATATGACAACCTTTCTACAGCCGCACACACCCTTCTTCTCTGCCAGCTCTATTTTAATTTATGGACATCTTGTGTATAAAATTAGCCTCCTGGTATTGTTTCTGGCACCAGACCTAGAAAAAAGGCACAAGTGTGACTGTACAGTAAAACAAACTTCGACACCTTAGTAATTCCCAGTAGTTTTGCCAGATTTATCAGAAGGGGAGCTGTTTGTGCTTGTTCATGCATGTGTTATATCTAGATTCTGACCATGCTTGTCTGACAGCATTCAAAAGATAGCGATTTCCTGGCTTCAAATTACACCTAGGGCAAAACCAAATATAACAATCTGGCCGATCAAAGTTGAATTTAAATAGGCTTTTAATGTAAATGGCCTCAAGACTTCAGTGACTTTAACAGGCTGTTTCGTTGAGCATAGTCAGATATTGCGTAACAATAGTGTAGATACATAATCACAGTGAAATTGATAGAATGACGAAAAACATGGCAGGTTGCCAGTAGATCAGTGTTGATTTAACAACAACATTAATGTGTATATAGTCCTTTGCTTAACTTTTTATGTCTTTTTGCTGCATTATTTGTTTAAGATTTAGATTTTATTTATACTTTCGTTTTTTCTTAGATTCTGCCTGCTTTTATTGTGGTTTTGAATGCTTCAGTTTGAAAAATGAAAATAAATGGACTTTTTTTCTTCTACACACATAATCTATTTTGTTTAGATTTTATGCAAGGCTAACAGATAGTCATGTTTTAATCTATTCTGCTTTCCTTTGCAAATGGATTAATATACAGAACCCAAAAAAGTTGGATCCTGAAAATTCTGCTCTTCTAGAGCAGTCCCAATTGACTTGGAAAAAAAAGTCTACTGATTATTTTGTTTTTTTCATTTATACAGAAGAATATAAATATTACTAGGTTTTTTCTTTTATAACAAATTACCAAACCTAATATTCTTTAAAAGTAAACTTGATTCTTTTTGATATTAACATTTAATTTTAACAAAGAAAGTACACATCATCAGTTCTTTTGATTATTTTCTGTGTTTCCTTTCTTCTCAAACTCCCAGTCTTTTGTGGGAGATAACTGCCTATGCTGAGCCATGTTCTGCTGGAAGCTTCTTCTATTTGAAGGTATGTTTTCCTCTCCACTATAGCTGCAGTATGCTCAGTACGCGGGATTGCTTTAACTCAAGCTACTGTCTACTGTCTCAGCATGTAGGAGTAGTGAATGCTGAAAGATTTATTCTGCTGAGTTTCCTTAAAGCCTTTTAAACTAACTTAATAATTACCTGGCTTTAAGACTTGTTTGATAAGATTGAAAAATTGGTATGTATGTAAAGCTAAACTGATATGAATTTTATCATAAAGTGCCTTGAGATTATATATGTTGTGAAATGATACTAGATAAACAAATTGAATTGAAATAAATTTTAAAAATCCATGGCTCACCATCACCAAATTTGATAGCATCTGTTTTTTTTCTCTCCAAGCTTATGTCAACCTCAACTAAGTTTAGAATTTAGACAAGATCAATAGTATTGTTTGTGGTGACTAGCTTTGCTAAATCATAGGATATTGACAAGTGCTTTGTAAGATTTGAGCGACTTAAAACAGATGTAAAAAAACAACATTGTTCCTGGGACATTTTAAAGATTTGTGTCTTTCGTCAAAAATATTTCTATTTTTACCTTAAAAAAAGCACATTTGATGTACTGAACCCTCCTTGACTGCATTTCTGCTTGTCTGCCTTGTCAATGAGTGCCAACTGTTCTAGTGGTTATATACCCTCCCTGATCTGCTTTTGACACCGATTACTTTACTGTTCCTCAGCAAATCAGCCGATTCCATGTGAATGTTCTCGTCTCTTAGCTCCAAGTCGATAGAGAATGGAGTTCATCCTGTATTATGGAATTATAGTAAAATGTCTACGATGCATTTATTTGTTTGTAACGGTTATGGGATTGTAATAATGAATACAATTAAAAAGTTAGATTACCTTTTACGTTACTGAACAAAGTAAAGTCACTAAATCCAGCACTTACTACTTGATGAGGATAAGGAAAACTGTTTTTTACTGTAGCTTTGGCAGAACCTGTGGTGCAGTGCTTCATAAATTTTTTTTCAGATGTCAGTGTACTGTATGTTCACCAGTGATGCATTGCAGTGACGAATGCTACACAACGTTGGTGAGCTGGTAAATTGATTCCTTGCGAAGGATTATCTGTGATGTCTTTCCACAGAGATACAGGTCTACCTGAAACCTCTTTGCATTTGGAAATGCATCAACAATTCCAGGTATTTTCATAGTCAAATAAGGTGTAGGCGTTCCCTGCGTGACAGCCACTATTGGGCCTTGTTTTGGTAGCTAGATTTTCTCTCTCATAAATTAGCTTTTAGACATTTCATTTCAGCTGTCACAATATCCATAATAGGTTGCTTCAGTCCAACACTAATACAGCTAAAAAATCAGTGCATTGTCTACAGGCTGCAGGTAAACATGTGTTTACTTGCAACCAGCAGATATCAACCTGATATTATAAGCTGATATTATCAAAACATTGCAGAAGTGGATTAATGAGGAAAAATATGTTACCTCAAATATATATTGCATGTTTAGTTTTGTGCTACAGTTGAAAGCCACAAACCGGTTGGATGACTTTCCCGAAATATCTGACTGTGTTTGCATACTGACACGAACTATAAACAACTCCAACAGCTTATCCGTCTTAATACTCTGTATCTCCTCAGATCTGTTGCTTACACAATGTTAGGAAGAATTAAATGTCGTACTATAAAAGTCAGGCCTACAGTGCCTCGCAACCCCCACCACACCCCAAATTAATTTACCAATCAGTGATAATACTTGTAATTTGATCATCACAGATGCTCTCCATATAGTATAAATAAGATAGAGCTATCTTAGACAACTCTTCAGTCTCTAAATATACAAAGCTGTTAAGATATTGCTCCAAAAGACTTACAGCGGGAATTTCAGCAAAGCGCGGTTTTACAAACATTGACATAAGGAGGCTTAATACAAATACACAGCAAAATTTTCAGGTTTGTATATGTGCAGAAACGGAAAAAACATACTTTTTTTTCTCTCTTTGTGTCAGTCTACATGACTTAATCCCAATTACTTTTGTGACAAAAATCTAACTGAATTCAACAGAGCTAAAGTGTTATGAATACGCTTCTAACGTCCTTTATCCTCGTTAAAAACAGTTGCAAAAGAAATGAAACAGGAAACAAGTGTATATTTTTAAAAGATTTTGAATTACAAAATTAATTTCTGAAATTAAGGAGATTTAAGATAAAAAAAGAAAAAAACGACCATGCAATTCTCTCCCACTTATAAAAACATTGTGCAGCACCTGAACCCAGAGAGTAAGTAAAGAGAAGTAAACCATCCGGTTATTCAGCTTCATTGTATGTGGATGCATTAGTACACAGGCTTGAGTAACCTGCCTATTTGTGAGGAAACCATTATTCCTGAAGGAAGGATTGAAAGGTTTTAAAACAACACACTCTGCCATGTAGACTAAGTGTTTTCGTCAGATACAGTAAGTGCTGCACAGCTCACAACCAAACTAATATGAATCTTAAAGAAACATTTATTGTAAAGTGAAGGAGAAGAGCAGCGCCGACAGCCACAGAGCTTTTGATATGCTATTACAATCTGAAATGTGGAAAAGCTTAAAGATTAACCTAGTTATTGTTGTAGATTGTGTTACAGCTAAAAAATGTACCAAACCACTGCATAACGTTTTTATTTGGTTTCTTGTTGCCTGCAGTTGATGGATGCATTAGACTTTGTTTCCTCACTGCCTTACAATGGTTCATTGTACAATGGACCATGTGTTACTCAACCAGACCACACAATAATGTTTTGATTGCATGTAGTTTTTTGTGGTTATCAAGAGTTCTTCAGTTCAAGCAGTTGGTTGCTCTGCGATCAATACGGATGTGGTCCCAGGAATCCAATGCAAATTTCTCAAGAACAAAGCTGAGCATTTCAATGCAGCTGACTTGGCTGCAAGTCAGCCCCACGTCCCCCATGATCAACAGTGCACTGACAAAAAACACACCAACCTTCTCTACAGCTGCGACCAACCTCACTCTTCCCAGTAGTGCTTTACGCTTTCCCAAACCCTTTTTCCCCAAAGTACACTGAACAAAAGCTCATTTTTAAAAGTTGTTTTCAGAATAGTTAAAGGACCATGTAAGAAAAAAGAAGGTGAAAGGTGTCTGAAGGGAGACGCTGCCAACTTTATGCAAGTCAAGATTTGACACTAAGGTTGACACTGCACTCTGAATGTCACTGTCCTTTCTTACTCTGATTGTTAGTAGTTTGTTTTGAGAAGGACTTAGACCTAGTCAGATAAAAAAGGAACAAGCCACTATAAAAGACTGAAAGAAAATACAAAAGAAATGGCGGGCAGTCAGTTCTTTACGGTTAAAGCTAGGGAGGCCTGAAAAGGTTTAAATGCCATGATGGGTAAAATACAGAAAAGAATAGAGGTCCCAACAAAAAGATCCTTGTCTTCTCCCAATGACCTAAATATTTGTTCATTCAATGTTTGATAAGGGGCCTGACACGAGAATTACTTTCATGAAATTTTTATTAATGCGAAACACAATCCTTTTTATCCTTTCCCAGGCAGATGTTGCTGCCACCTTGGGAAAAAATTTAACCCAACAAATTTCATGGACCTAACGGCTAAAGGGCAGGCAGATTCAATAACGCTGAATTCATCTAACAATAGTGTTGCAAAATTATTTATTATTCAAATATTCATTATTTACCAGAATTTCAGAAAAATTTAAATTCTAAGAAGCCTAAAGCAACAAGGTTGAAGAACTTTCAGTCTATCGTACTCACTAGTATGCTTTGCAAATGCATACAGAGTTTCATCATTAATTATTTTATTCTGAGTGAAGGTTTTGATTCAAATCAGTTTGGATTTATCACCGGTAGAAGCGCTTTAGTTGCTACACTGACTGTATTTAACATACTCAGTAAACATCTGCAGCACCCAGTTGCAGAGCTAGACTTTTATTCTTGGGGGGGGCAGAGGGTGGCCAAGGTTATTTCAGGGGGTCCATAGACTATGACAATAAAAAATTTTCTCGAACAACCAATTGTAATTGGAGTCTCTAAACATTGAAATACATTTAAGTACATAATAAGCATACTTTGAGTTAATTGTGTCGTAGTTCAACATTACACCCTCTTTTTTTAAGTCACTTTGGATAAAAGCGTCTGCTAAATGCATAAATGTAAATACAGAAAATGTATATGTAATACAGAAAATTAGATTTGTGAATGTAATTTGGAGTTTATTAACAATATCCCTGTCATGAACTTTGCAGGAACTGGACCAAAATGCATAGGAGACAGCGGCAGTTTCAAAGTTGACGATTTATTCAAAATAATGACGACTTATATGGCTTACAGCAACAAGGACACTAGGAACACAAGTAACCATTAAGGGGGGGATTCCGGCAGGGAGGAAATGGAGGAGAGAAGCTTAAATACTGTTTGTGGGGGGTGGAATCAAATCAATGAAAGTAAATGCAGCTGATACTAATTGTAATGTGGTAGGCTGAGAGAGAGAAACCAGGGAAAAACGACAGGGAACACAAAAACCAACATAGTATCTGCCACCCTCAAGGGCAGATACCTGTCGCCTAAAGAAAAAAGTTTGTCCAACCAGGGCAGGCTGAAGGGGCCCCGGAAGGGGGGCCAGAACCAAACAACAAAAAACAACCCTGACAGGATGGGCAAACAGGACCTCAGGAAGAGGCAAAAAAACACAAATAAGAGCAAAAAAGAAATCTTTCAATAGGACATCTGGTAGGAGGTCCACTGTGAAGCCAGTGGGTGATTCTGCTTTCAGGTAACACCCAGCCTCTATTTCTGTTGAACGTCAATTTGCATCAAGTCTCCAATAATCCCAAATCTGCCTTTTCTTGTTTGAGTAAACTGGATTACAGGTCTTTGTGGTAAACAGCGCAAACTACGGATTTAGCAGTCAATATGCCTCACCGATTCTAAAATTCGTCTGGCTCCTATTGACAAGATGTGCAGTGTCGTGACATGTCAATCATCTGGGGAGGCACCTGGGGGGGTCCAATCAGATATCAGGGGGGTCCGGTGCCACCCGGGCCCCCCTTCTACGTCTGCCACTGGCAGTTATATCGGGTTATTTTTAATGGCATCAACAAGCAAAAGCATACAGGAGTTTTAATAAATATTGAACAAAACACAATCTGGTGATATCACCTTTGATATGATAATTTTATCATATCAAAGTACACCTCAGAAAGGTGTAATTTGTAATAAATACAAATTACCATCTGCATAGGTACTCATGGTGACGCCGGCCTTTTGCAGTCGTTGATGAACTCATTGAATGGTGTAAGACGAGTAAATAGTTTCAAGAACTAGTGGTTGACCAACACAATCTCAACACAATTTTCATCTGTTTTTATTAAAGTTTATCCTTTTGAATTAGTTTATGAATGTAATTATCCTGGAACTGTTATTGATTGTGTTTTTAAGCCAATGTAGACTGCATTTTTTAAAAAAGCTATTCGGTATAAGGTTTTCATCAGAATATTGAATACATAAAACCTAAGAAAAATAATTTTAAACAGTATTAATAAAATCTCATAGAAAATGTTCTACCCTTCAAGATTTGCACCTGGTTGGAACACCAGAGAGTGAAACCAAAAAAACAAAATTCCCAGAATCATTAATATGTCTGAAAAGATCACTTGTACAGAGGAAAGAATACTGACAGATTAGTACAAAGACAAATAAAAGAAGTCCACAATGTTTAATCCTAGGGCCACTGCTGTTTAATAACTACATGTTCCTGTAGCTCAGATTGAAACAAGTACTCAAGCTGGTTACCATAACTATTCAAATGATACAGAGCTCCACATCACAATGTCACCAGGGGGTAGTGAACCCCTCCAAGCACAAAGCAGATGCTTGGAACAAATCAATCCATGAATAACTTTCTCCAGCTGAAAAGAAAACCTGTACCTGTACCTAAAACAGGCAAGAAAAAGCATTTTTTAGTCATAGGCTTTTTCCTCCAGAAGAAAGTTCCTTTAGTTCCCGTGCTTACAAGTCTGTGCAGCCATGGGCTTCTGACTACAGTTTCACACCCCTGTCTGCATCAATAGCTGCACGCCATTGTGATGGTCACAAAAGCTGCCTTAGTATACGCCGGATGAAAAAGGTGCCACTCTTTATTCGTCTCTCATCCCCTGACTTCCTCTTGGCTCTGTTGAAAGAGAGTCAGGAGCACTGTGGTTGTAGTGTCGGTAGAAAAATACAGAGGTGGATAAAACTCCATAAGTGTGTGGTTGTAACCTACAGGGATATGTTCACATTTACTAAAAATTGTTTTAAAGTAAAAATTTGCAGACTGATTCTGAACTATCAATGCTTTCAATACCAGATGTTTTTGCTCTAAAATCAATTCTCAAATAAAAATGTTATTACTCTTGATACTTTGGTAATTTGTGGTAATGCATATCATTAACAAGAATTTGCTGGAAGGTAACTATTCAGATCTTATCTAAATGACAGGTAGGAACTACTTTTTCTTTCACCTGTGTAATTGAATAATATATTATATCACTCGTCTCTCAATTGTTGTGTCTGAATTCAGAGGCTGCATCCATTAAAGGTTGAATTTGTATATGTTTTGTTTCCTTTAGAGTAAGATTGTTGTCAAAAAGGTGTATGCAAAGCTCTAACATCCGTATTCATATTTATATGCTAATAAATGTATTGTTTTCCAAAACTTTTGTTTTTTATTCGAATAAACTCTTCCCTTCTGTGTGGACACGAATGCAAGTTTGCAGTGATGAGCTGTGCATTTCAGGCCTAGGCCTTCAGTGATGTCCTAAACAGTCCTAACTGAATTAATCCACCACATAATACCATCAGTATGACACCGTGACTCTCGAATTTGATATAGATTAAAGCAAAAACAATTCACTCCCTTCACCAAGTCACAGTGCCCAAATTATATCTTGCAGAACCACCAAGCATTCAGTTTTTTAATATAATTGTCATTGATTCAATACAAAATAAAATGACAAAAACATAAAAAAATAGCTTTGTATTCACCAAAACGGCTTCAATGACTCCAATAAGTTCCACCAATAAGTCCTTTTCTATCACCATGTAGGCTAATCCTGATAGGGTTAGCTAATGCTAATGTTATTCTCACAATATCCAGTTTTTGTTTAAATCTTTGTATAGAAAAGGATGTTGTAATCATATCAATGACCAAATCAATCTCTTCCTCTCCTTCTGCCATTGTGGGTTGAAAAATAAACTCAGCGAAATCAACACAAACTAACTTTTTAGCTTGTTCAAGCCGCCAACCGGACAATAGCTACCGTTACTCTGCATTGCGCTGCTTCTCATCCAATCAGGACGCAAATGTGTCATATTCAACATGACACCTGCTTGCTGGCACCAATGTCGTAAGTCAGATCATTTAAGTGTACCGGTGCCCTCGCTGTTAATTCTGAAGACCTTGAGAAAGATTTCTTGGTGCCTGGCAACACATGCTAGCCAAAATCTGAGTGGAGGAAAGCACTAACATACATATACAACACTGGAAGCAAGTGGCTCCATTAGCGCAACTAAGAAGATTGTTATGAAATGAAGAGAATAGGCTAAAGGGAATAATTTAATACGTATTTATGTAATAAAATCAAATTTATGTTCTGAAAATATTAAGGCCAGCAGAGAAGGCCTTGATGGCATTGACAGCCCACCGTTGCAAGTTTGTGGGTATGGGCAAATAAAAAGTGTTAAAATTACGCCACAGGCCTGAGTAATCGATACGTGATCTCATCAAACACACAATGCTACAAATTGCTCCAGGTGGAGCAACCACCTTAGGTCAAGAATCACAGGTAAGATCTAATCTGTAGCATGCTGTGTTTTGTTATTTAAGCAGATTTACTGAGAATAAATTTAAGCTTCCAAACAAAATAGTTTCATTTATATGTTATTTCAAGAGTAGATTTTCAAATAAAAATAAAAATTTTAATGAAACTAAAACCTTTTATTATTGACAGGCTGATTACCAGAAGGGGGAAAACAATACACTTTTAAATGTAGGTTAAGCTGTAAAAATACAAAATAAACAAAGCACTTGGGTTTTTCGGGATTTGAAAATATATATTTAATATTTCATAAACATTAATCTAAAAGTTTAGAAGAATATGGTAAAAAAAGAGTAAACCTGGACACAAAAGTTATGCTTACTGTAGGTGGAGGGAGGGCCAGCAGGTAAAGGCTAGACTTGTGATTCTAAGAGACATGGATACACTGGTTTGGTGGCAAAAAACATGAACAAACCTTCCTAGCAATGAGCCAACTAGCAGTGATATACCTGGAAAGTACTTCGACTTCTCTGCAGGCAGAAAGAGTCTTTTCAAAGGCAGAAGAGGTTCTGAGCAAAACACAAAACCGACTTAGGAGGAAGACAGTAAATGTGCCTTGTTTCCTAACAAATGTTAGTGATTAAAGGAAAGTGTAAATGTTGGATGTAAATACATAGCAAATACATTTTAAAGATACTATCAGTATACATTAGCATTAATCTTCACACTTATACCAAAGATAGCTGACATTTCATTTTGAATAGTTAAAAGACTGGCTTATGTACATTTGTGTTTAATATCTTTGCATAATAAAATAAAACCATTAATCTGTTGTATTGTAATCAGGTTTTACATTGTTATAATCTCATTATGATTTGTACCTCAACCATCAATGCTTATACAAATACCCCTAGTGGTAGTTGTACCTCACTTGAAAACAAACTTCCGTTAAGAAATACACTGACAAAGAGGCACAGGGCCAAAAATGTGTTGCACAACAGATTTACTTCCTTTTTGATACTGAAAACAGGCCACAACACTGGAATTATTAGACAGTGAACATCAAACATTTACACAAAACATATAAAGAGAGTTTTCACAATAATTTCTCCTGAAGGCTTACAACAGATACAGAACAAATTTTAAAAATGTATTATCCGCAAAACACAGAGACTATGCACGATTTACTTTGAGGTATCACATACTAACAGGTCTTCAACATGTTGATTGAGCTTTAAATCAAGTGAAGCTTTGTGACTAATATTTTCTATGTACCAATGGAAGCAAGGGTAGTTAGAACTTGCTGATGTGACTCACTCTTATACAGCTGATAGTTTATACTGGACTTATGCACTAAAAAGTTTGAAATTATAAAAAAAAACGTACAAGAAACTAATCTTAACAGTCCAGCATCCTGTCCTATACACTTACAAAAAAAGCATCTGTAGCACAGGACACACAAAATACTGCAATACTAGCCTTATTTTCTGTCAGACAGGTTAGAAGGAGAACCTCTTGTTAAAAGGAGCCTTTGTAGACTTTGACCTCAGAGAAAACCACATTCTACAGTCCAACAGTAATAAATGGCATGGGGAACAAATTAAAGATTAACGGGTAGAGCAGATAGATTCTGCCCATAGTGGATTACATTGTCTGCTCTGCACATCTTTTTAGCAATCAGAGGCTCAGTGCATTTATTATTTTTTTTGTCTAAAAGCCATTCAAACCGGTGCTGATTTAGTCCAAGGTGTAAGCAACAAAGAACTAATTCATAAAAATAAGAAATAATGGCTCTAATATTCTGAGTACAACATTATACTGGGCATATCAGTACAATAGCTTATCAAAGTGGACAAACAATGGTCAACACAAGGTGTATACGGTATTTATTCAACATTTATAGATAGTCTTTAGTCCACACAGTGCATTTATTTACTATGAGTCCCTTCAGGAGGTAAGAGGACACTCAGTTCCTTCGGTTCCCATTCTCTACATCAGTGAAGCTGTTAAGAACTGTCTCATCAGTCTTGGACTGAAGGACAGTGTCACCCTTCCTAGAGGTTTTCTTAGTAGCCCGCGACAACTTCCTCCTGAAGTTATCCCCAGCCAGGAAGTAAAGGATAGGATCGACGCAGCTGTTGAGGCTGGCAAGACCCCTGGTCACCTGGTAAGTGGCGTAGACACGGTTGTTGAACTCACACATGTCGGGGCTCTGGAAGTACAGCCTTGCCCGCATGTTAAGGTTTTTCATTACGTGGAAGGGAAGGTAGGAGACAGCAAAAACCGCAAGCACGATAATGACAAGGTGGATGGATTTCTGTCGCAGTGGCATATTGTTCATGTCATTGTAGATCAACGCCTTGACAATCATGCCATAGCAGCAAAATATAATGATAAATGGGACACAAAACCCAAACACAGTCAAAATCATGCTATAAATGAAATAGCCTGGTAACTCATCCCCAGTGGTTGTATCATAACATGTGGTTGCATTAAGCTTCGGACCTGTCCTGGAATAATAAAGGATAGGGGACATGCTTATGATAACTATCAACCACACCGAGGCACTGGTGATGACAGCGTTTTTCTTCTTCAATCTGCCTAGAGATTTGAGTGGGTGCACCACACCGGTGTACCTATGAACACTGATACAGGTGAGAAACAGAATACTTCCGTACAGGTTCACGTGGAATATGAAACGCTGCAGCCGGCATAAGACATCTCCGAATATCCAGTTGGTTTTGTTGAAGTAGTAGAATATGAGGAAAGGCAGAGAGAGGACGTAGCAGAAGTCGGCCAGGGCCAGGTTGAACATGTAGACAGAGATGCTGCTCCAGGGTCTCATGTGCCATACAAACATCCAGATGGCCAGGCTATTGCCCACCAGCCCAGCGAGGAAAACCATAATGTACACAGTGGGCAGGTAGTAGAACTGGAAGCCTGTCTTGGTGAGGTTGCATCCTCCTTGGGAGGTGTCATTAAGCACAGAGGTCTGGTATGTGTTCATGGTGTCAGAGCCAGGAGACGGTCCTTGGAAAAAACAGAAACCCCCCCCCCACAAGGCTTCACTTTATAGGTTGTATTCAGTCTCATGCATGTGAGATTTGAATTTAATTACAGAAAAGACCTTTGGTAATAAACAGAAGTTGAGATGGACGTCTCAGTGCGCTTACCGTTGAGAGACTTTTACTCCACATTCCTGTAGCTTCTCTTTCACAACTGCAGAGATTTCAGAAAGGCGCCAAATCCCTCCATTTAGGCTCCTTACAATGCCGGGAATAGTTTAAGAAGTTGTAAAATATCCTGGGTTTTTACAGGGTTAAAAAAAACAAGCAAAAACAAAAAGTCTGCTGTTGCTTCCTGCATGCGAAGCTTTCTCACACCAGCGGTGCAAGGGACGCGATCGAGACAGCTGCAGGCTCTGGCATGAAGAGGACGGATTGCAAACTGCCTCCGTAAAGAGAGAGATCGAGAGAGCGAGAGAGAGAGAGAGAACTGCTGGAAAGGGGAGGTGCACTCAACAACTCCAGTCTGTAGCTTCCTGTGTCCAAATGCGCCTTTTCTGTGGCTTGACTCTTATCACATCTGACCTGCTTGCAAGGACCCTGTTTACTTATTATTAGAGGCATGTAAACAGCTTTGAAGCACATGGATCCATTTTTAGTTTGAGTTCTTGTTAATAATCAATTAGTGAAGAGATGAAGATTGCATGAATAGGAGTCACTTTTTGTCGCTCTATCTATTATATGTTTTCTATATTGAAAAGGAAAAATGATCAGGAAATGTTGAAGTGGTGAAACAATAAAAATAACAGTTGATGACTTATTTATTTGATCTGGAAATATAAACAGAGTTGTGATTTTTTTTTTTCCAGTTCACTAATCATGTATTTTTTGGGAATTTTTTTCCGATAAGGATTGACCATCCTTTGATGGCTTAAAAATAAATGACTGGTCAAGACAAATCCACAGACAGGAAGTGGGGATTGGTTACATTAGAATGCTGGTGCTCAGCAAACATGTTTAGTAAGTTAAGTGGCGGCAGGGATTAGCAAGAAGCTGAGGCTGTTAACGAAGGTTGTCTCTACAAGGTTGTATTTATGTGGCCCATCATTAAGTGTAATATTTAATTTTATATGAGTTATGTAGGTTTTAAAAACAGTTAGTCAACACTGCACACAGCAACGGCCCCCTTCAAAACTCATCCAATAAAAAAGTGAACAGTGTTTCTGCCAACATGATGGTGTATGATCATGCAAGTGGTCCAACCTGTTTTCTTTTCACCAACCAAACAGCCATGTTTCTCATCTACAACTAATAAAAAACAAGCCTTTGAAGCCTGGAATGTTAAGCAGCTATAAGTTTCCTACACACCCTACAACAGCACACTTGTACTCTGAAAACAAGCCAAATTCAAACACACAGTTTACAATTGTAAGGCCTCCATGAATTGAATTACTATATTTTGCTAAATAAATAAAATCACCTTGTTCTCATAAATTTTGCATTTTCAAAGTTTTTATACATTGTTTCTGTGCTTTTTATTTGTTTCCTGTTGTGTGTCACATCTCTATGTCTATGGGGGTTGGTGTTTCCTAACAATGGAAGGTGCACTGAGCAGAGAGCTATATTACCTATATAAAAAAATTGCACTGAACAAAAGACTTTAAATGCCTTTTTTACCACTTAAATGTCATTCAAGTTGGAAGTAAATTGAGGTCAGTGAAAATAGAGTATGTATCCTTCAAACTTCTGTGTGCTACATATCAATACGGACATTTCATGTCTCTGCAGAAGCTAAAAAAAGATAGCTTGGACTCTGTATGGCCCACCCAAGGACAAAGTGACCCTGGCACAAGTAGTCCACACACCAATGGTGATGGAGAATAGAGAAGGGGTACAGATATGCTACTGTGGCCAAGCATCTTAATATTGTGTAATGCAGAGTGAACCAACAGAGTTGCAATAATCTAATGCAGTCTAGGCAGCCAGCAGATTGGCCTGAACTATCTAAAGGTCCTCCAACATACAAGATAATTAAATATACTGTGGCTTTTTATGAATGTTAAAAAAACCCAATTCTATTTCCACCTTTGAAAAACATAAGTCAGTTAATATAAATAACCCAGACAGTCATACATGTTGTGATGTGCACATATATATATATATATATATATATATATATATATATATATATATATATATATATATATATATATATATATATATATATATATATATATATATATATA
>JAVLVB010000318.1:674415-728587 GCA_032876305.1 Orestias chungarensis | reverse complement strand
TTTACTTGTATATCAAGTCCAACATGTTTTTTGCGGAGGAGGATAAAACAAGCTGAGGCAAAGTAGAAGTAGAGATAGGGAATCCTAATGGCAGTATAGGGGTTCTTTGGTCTTATCTGTCCATATATGACTGATGCCATGTCGGCTTAGCCAAATGGGGGGTGGGGGGTGGATTTACTTTTATTTTTTGGGGATGCTTTGACAAAAAACTGTGGTCAGTTGGTAAAGATGGTAATGAAGCACATGCTGATAGATTTAGAGATACTGTATACTTGGTACTGTGCAATGTTCTTTTTTCTCTCTTGATTACCATGTAGACATGAATGGAGTTTTATAGACAGAGAAGCACCTGCATCTGGTCTGTGAAGACAATTTTAGACAAGTTACAATCGTAAATCATGAATTACTCTTAGATTATAAACTGACTGAATTTAGTGAATGTTTTGAATTTTGGGCTGATCAGTAACTGAGAGGTGATTACTGGTACTGATACTTTCGGTGACATATTTATCTCAAAGAATAACGACACAATAAACCAGGATCAGTATGACAGATCATCCCTGCTTTTAGGTGATGCATCATCCGACCTGCAAATGTTTTCTTTTTAACTTAATGACCATGTCACACATATGCTAATGCTTTTCATCTTGCTTTGGCATTAAAGAAAGTCATAGGCCAGTTTTTGGTTTGAATATACAAAAAATTGGAGGAATTCTAGATATTAAGTAAATGAATTATGTAGTAATGTAGATAAGCGATGGTAGGAAAGCCCAGAAATTATGTGTTCACGCCAGGAGCTGTCCTTGCTTGAACAGCAAATACATTAATCCTTGCATTACAATTACATTTTTGGTCTCTGCTCTTTTAAAATCAGAATGTATTAACCAGTAAATAGTGCCAATTTTTGTTGTCTTTCTTCATATATATATATATATATATATATATATATATATATATATATATATATATATATACATATGAAACTCCCAGATATCTTCTGATTAAGATATTTTAACACAATTATATATTTTGGATAATTACAAATATTACATCAGACTTTGAAAACTTCAGTAAAGTAAAACTTTGGATATAATTATTTATTTTTTTATTGGAAAAACAATGAACCTGGCACTCTTTGAGAAAAAAACAGTTTGTATTGTTGTATTGTAACTCTTTATTATGTGTGATTAAATTATGTTAGCCTTGTTTTTCTTTTTTTATAAAGCTGGTTCTGTTTTTGGGACAACTTAAGAACAAGTGGAGATGATTCTTCACAAAATCAAGAAATTTATGAACAACTCTAGGCATCATCTTCATGAGACCTTCCAACAACATAGTGTCTTCAGTCAGAGACATTTGTGGTCGTACAGATAGCTTCATGAGATCCTTCCTGCTCACAGCTATTAGCATAGACAATAAGGAGTCCCAACAGAAAATAAATTCCCTTTGTGATTCATAAATTATTTTTGATCCATTCAAGACCTGTAAAACAAACAACCAATTTCACTGATTAAACATAAAGTAGCTTAAAGATCATAAAAAGTAGCACATTGTGCCTTTTATTTGAAAAAATTAAAGAACCAATAGGAAACAACCCCAACTAATCTATCAGTCTGGAAAGTGTTACAAAGATATTTGTTAAGGTTTTCATACTCCAGCAAACCAAAGTTAGAGCTCAAATAGAGGTTTTCCAGGTTTGACCAGCTCACCAAAACTACTCCATGGTTGGGAGGTCACAAAACAATATTTAAAACCCCACGGGCCTAACTTGTCTCAATTGAGGTGAGTGTTCATGATGCCACAATTAGCCGTCTTCTGGTACTGGTTCAGTAGTAATGCAGAGAGATCCTTCTGGGGAGAATAGTACATTGTAAACTCAGTGAATTTGCTGCAGCTGGCGCAGATTTTTGCAGCCATGAATAGCAGATTTGACATGCTGCAGACCATTGATTCTGTATTCATCTACAATACGCCTTTGTTGAAATGTAGTCCTACAAAATAGAAACATTCCCAGCCAAATTGAGCTAAGTAAAGAAGTGATTCAGAACTCTACCATTACAATTCCTGTCAAAGACCCTGTTCAATTTGGCTTTGACCTCTATTTTCTCCCCACATAGCTGACAAGATGTGAGACATATTGGGCACGGCTGGATGCTCCCCGTAACACTGATGAATTAATCAGTAACCATACACATCACATTTGAAAGGTCAGCGCACCTCAACCAGTCAGTTGAGCAACTTTGTACAACACGATTTTGAATCGCAATTGAAAAAGGGGTAATACAGAAAATTTGGAAAAATTCTAATATACTTCTATCGATTTAATTTCTGTGTTATTATTATTTCTTTTTTCTCAATGGTTCTGTTTTTTGACTTAAAGTTGTCAAAAGTAGACATATTCAATTGTCAAACAAATGATCATCTGAACAAGAAACTGCATTTATTAGCTAAAGTAACTGGTAAAATTGCATACATAAAGACAAACAGGAATTCAGCATCATTAATGCAACATGCTGAACTAGGAGAACTTTGTATCAAATGATGGCTTGCAATATTTCTGTCTGCGATAGTTTTTAGCCATGAAAACTGCTTCCTCAACTGATGAAAATTGGATTAAATGCATGACAATGTGGATTTCTTGCTGATAAACGGTTTTCAGCTAGGATTCTTTATTGCAAATCCATTATTGAGAGAGAAAGAGATATAGGTAGAGAAAGACAGTTTCAAATTTAATATGTAAGATTGTTATTACAGGTATTATCTTATATGTAGTACATATTTCATTATCTTTGTTTAACTTTGGTAGTGTGCAGCTTTATTCTACCCCAAATATCTTCCTCGTATCCTGGGGACGAGTATGTGACTCCCGATTGCTGTTACTCAATATTCTTACAGGACAGAATTATTAGCACACCCACACACAGATAGATGTTAAAGTCCAGGTGGTCTGTTGCTACTATGGATGTATTGATTGGTACAGAGCATTTTTCAGTGCTTTTATATATGCATTTGTCGTTTGTAGGTACGGTTTTCAGATTTTCTGTTATTATTTTTTCTCTTAATCGTTTTTTCATATTTCATTCTGCAGGTGGAGAAGCAGATTTATACGGTGTTGTCTCGTATTCTCTGTCTGATTCTCTCTCCCCTCCTCTCTGCTTACCTCCTTCTTTCTCTTTAAACCGCTTTTCCACATTTGCAGCAAGTGGAGCATTGCAATGAAAGAGATAATGATGGACATGATTTCTATTTAATTTTGTCTAAATTATGTCTAAAGCTCTCATATTTTTTATTATCAAGAATTTAATTATAACTATAAAATTAACAATTGGCTTTAACGATTAAATGACCTTCCAGAGTGTTACAGTTGCTGAATAGAATTGTATGTTTAAATCCCCTGTAACTTTTATTTACTTAGGTCACAGCGTTTACACATTTTGGTGAGTCATGCGTTCCTATTAGACCTAATCCATGTCATGAGATACAGCTTTGAAAGTGAACACAACCTTAGCATTAAACAATCTGGACTTCAACAAGTATTTAATTGGAATTTTAGCTTTTAAATTTTTAGTGTCATTACAATTTAACCTAAACATGTTGTGCCCTCTCTTTAAATCTATTCTTTATCAGAGCTTGCATGGTTAACAACACCTCTAATTTGACAATTTAACTTAATTACAAGAAAACTGGGCCTCTAAACTGAAGCAGAGTTTGTAAGGCGTATTATCATACTAAGCTGAAGACACATCTCTCTTAGGGGGGAAATCTAATTTGACAAATTAAAGGATTTGTGAGAAAACAATTTTCCACAGGACTTTCAAGTCCTTTTTTTATCTTCTGAGCTCCAGCCCATGTAACCTAATTTATGTTGCTAATTTTGTTTTTCTTGTCTGTCCTTCTGCTCATTTCATGAATATCCTCTAAATCATTAAGTTTACAAAAAATATTATACATATTTATATATTTTTTTTAAATCCAGTTCTACCCTCATCCCACATCCATAAAAACACCAACAGACGTCTCTGATGGGCATTTTCATTGGTTTTGATCTCTCTTATCAGCTTTCCAGCAGACTAGGAGGAAGATTATTAATTTTTATTTTGCCCTTCCTTCTCTCGTCACACTGCATCCACCTACCATTGTTCGTCCTTCAGTCACTTTTCTGTTGTAATTCCCAGATCCAAGGATTTTCTCATCCTTACATTTTATTCAGAAAATTCTGTACTGCGGGATCTATTTGAGGAGGTCCATAGGAGAAACCTGGACACGTTTATTATAAATTGCACCTCTTAAAGCCCTGTTGACTCTTTTCCTGTGGGATTCATGGTGCAATTATGCTACAAGGTTTACTTGAAATCAAATTTGGTATAAAACCAGTGCCAAAATGTCAGCAGCCCTAATAGGTAATAATGTTTTTTAATATCTTGGAGGATCATAAGCAATGAAATGTTTATTTTATTTTGAAGTTTGGAAACAGTATCAAAGCTTTTGTAAGTATCCAAAACTAAATAAATGCACTACCTAGACCTGAACAAGACATTTTCTTGTGGGAGTGTTAGTGATTATTAGATTATAGTGTAACATTTTTTGGACTTTTCACTCGACTCGCAAAAAAATCTTCAACTTGGCTTGGCTATCAATCAGTCAGAAATACAAAGCTAGTCTGAAATGTTTTGCCAGTCCTTCCAAAGTAGGAAACCCTTACAGTGTATAAATATCAAAACACAAAATAATAACTAAGGACTAATATACTTCTTAAAACTTTAAAGCATTAAGTGGAAATTAATATTAGTCATGTGTGCATGTAGGAGAACATCAGGCATCAGTAGTTGTTTTCAAAGTAAATCATTCTCTCATCTGGGAATGGCGATTTTCAGTAAACATCAACACAAAACAAAGTTCATGACAAGCCAGGATAAACAGAACAAATCCTAAGAAGACAAATGATCCCTTTATGTTTAGAAGCGGGATGTTTGTTAAGTTACTTTAAACAGAAATGTGATCAATATTTCTATCTAGTCGAAGACAGCTGGGAAAGACTAAATAAGCTGTTGGCTTCCACATATTTTAAAATTCATCACTTCTAACATATCTTCTTGAAGTTTTTTAGGCAAATTTAGAAAATTCCTGCCTTTGAAAAATTATGATTTGAAGATATGTGGATGGTTTCCAAATTCTCTTGATGAAGCACTTTGGGCATTGGTGTAACTTTCTGAAGGAATGGTTTAAACATAACCCTAACAACTTTAGGCCTACAGTACTTATGTAGCTACATGACAGGAGGATTGGCAGCAACACAGTAGAGATGTCAATTAAATTTCACAGACATCTAGCGGTGTTAAATGTTTGTATTTAGGTTTTTTACTATTAAAATCCTTATAACTGACAAAAAAATATACAAGCATATCATCATCTGTTTGTTTTACAAGATTGTAAAGAATTAATTCAAATTAGCTAATTGATTTGAATCAAAAACTTGAATTTTTTAACAATATTATATGAGGCTGTCATTTGACATGTTTTTTTTGTTTATTCATATTTGTGAAGTCATAATGTCAACTTTAATTTTACCAGATTGTTGCTGCTGCAACCTGGCAGTAAGGTCATGTGCAGTCTGATTACACTAAACCACCCCTGGACATATATATGACCATTCACCAGACTGATGATGGCTTTATTTATAGTAATTGATTTAATTGGATGAATGATGGAAAAACTATTTTTCCCAAAAAATACAGCTCCCCAAATTTTTATATCCAACCTGGTGATGATCTGTCTGTTGCTGTTTAGCTGAGAGGATGACATGGAGTATACAGTGGGAAAACAAATCTGATTACCCAGGATGCATTTTAATGCATGTTTGACCATTTGTGCCTAAAACGTCCCACTTGTTAGGGAATCAATAGGACTCATGATAGCATCAGCCATAATCTTTTGCTTGGTGAGCTACTTCAGGCACATTGATACTCTATGTCACTGGTCATTTATGGACAGCACAGTGGTGATGTCCATAATTGTATATGATTACTGCTTCATCCTTTTTTTTGGGAGGAGATTATCTGAGCATACACTAGCTGATCAACAGAAGCTGGTCACCTAAATTCAGTTTAACTCCTCATAAAATGTTCAAAGCACAGTCAGATTAATAACAATAGATGTTGCTTATCTTGAAAGTAAGAGAATTCAGAGTTTGAATGTCTTGTCGCAAGACTGGACATTTAATTTCCACATTCAGGCACCGGATTAGATTTAACAGCATGATTTAAAACCCTTCCTTTTAATTAAATCAGTAAAGCTGTAGTTGCATCTCCAGTGCAGTTTTCAGAAGAAGAAATAACAGAGAAACTGTTTAGATTATGTAACAGGATGTAAGAATTTACCAATAAGAAGGTCAGCTTGTTTAAATTAAATGGGTCATTGTAACAACTAGAATGGTTTTCAGTGACATCCGTTATCTCTACCTCACATTCACATCAAGTGGAAGGCCTTAAAAGAAAGGTCATTTAAATCAGGTGGACCATTTATTTTTCAGTAAATAGTATGGACACTCGATCACACAAAGGTTAGCAGCTGCCCAGGGCTCCTCTGACTGCAGCTGTGATCAACTGACTGAACCTTATGACCAACACAACATGCTGCCTCTGCTACATATTTTCCTTCTACTTTATTCTCCTTTCTCATTTTTGAATCACTCTATCTGCAATTTATAGACCCAGGTGTGTCTAAAAAGGCAGGAGTAAGAAAACTGTAATTCACTAACGGGATGTTGCCAATATTAAGAATGGGGAATGGGGAAGATGTTAGCTTCAGGAAAAATTCTGTTAGGTTTTAGGCTTTCATCTTCTTTTTCTTATCAATATTTGTCTATTGCTTTTTTTCCCTAAAACCAAAGAAAACATATTTTTTAATCCCTAATATTGAGAGGACAAGGTTAATACGAAAGCTATCTATTCTCCTCTGAGAGTTAGAGGTGCAGAAAAACGTTTGTGAGTTTAACAAAAGTTAAAACATATATAGGCTAACATCATTTTTTATCCTATCTTTTTATATGTTTTATTTAAACCATATAAGTGCCCCATAAAAGAAAAAACATACTCTGAATGTTAACTTTAAGTTATGTGCAAGGTAGAAGAGAATAATTAGGTTAAATCTTTTGCTTTTCAGACATTTGTAATGCAAGGACAGAAAAGTTTTTTTTTCTTCCCTGATAAGACTTTCAAACATCTGCCTGACATTTGTAGCACTTGATGGTTTGAGGTATTTGACATCCATTTTTGAATGTTAAATATAGATTCTCATACTGTACTGCAAATAAGAAAGAAAATTGGATGTTTAAACTTTTTTGGGGGCTGTGAGATCTTACTACTGCTAAACAAGATACACTTATCTAAACTTAGACTAATATGTTATGGATATATAGTGGTTATGTGAGTAAGAGTGGAGGGTGAAGGTTGTTTAGGCTATGCTCTCTTTTAATTTTAATAAAGATGAAAAGATCCTTTGAGCATAGAGCTGAGAAAGGCTTTTTAAGTTTTGTCAAATGCTTACCATGTTAAAATTCAATTTATTTCATTGTAACAACTTTTCCTTGCATTAACCCTTTGGGAATTCTGAATCTTTCCTTCTAAATCATTTCACATTGGTAAAGCACATGCTTTTTGTAGGGTTGGGCAACAGAGTTGGGTATGTGGGTCGCACATCTGAAAAACAAATTATAGTGATGGTTTGGGATGATGGGGATGCACAGTGGCACAGTGGGTAGCAATGAAGCAAGAAGGTTCTGGGTTCAATTCCACCCTGGGTCTTTCTGCATGGAGTTTGCATGTTCTCCCTGTGCATGTGTGGGTTCTCTCTGGGTACTCTGGCTTCCTCCCACAGTCCAAAAACATGACTGTTAGGCTGATTGGGCACTCTAAATTGTCCTTAGGTGTGAGTGTGTGTATGAGTGGTTGTTTGTCCTGTATGTTTCTGTGTTGCCATGCGATGGACTGGCGACCTGTCCAGGGTGTACCCCACAACCCCACAAGGATAAGCAGGTTAGATATTGGATGGATGTATGGATGTATGGTTTGGGAAGATGTCTTCCTTACTGATCTACAAGTCTTTTGAGAATCGGGGGGGGGGACCAAATTCTATCCTTCATGAGGCCAACGCTTGCTGATGTCTTATCGTGGATAGGTGCAGTGGAAAAATATGAAAATGTAAATAACAAACACAGCACTCGTCTTGCTCTTTCGTCCGTGGCCAACCGGGGGATTTATTAGCGATCTGGTTCACAGATCCCAAAAATGAATTAAAAGAAATACCCATTCTAGGATTTAACAAAGATGAATTTGCAAAGTTCTCTTAGATGTGATAATATTGTTTTGTACACAGATCAGATGTCTTTACAGTTTTTTCAGCCAAAAATACTATGTCATGTCAAACCAAAGAATACTGGGTCATGTCAAGCTATATCAGATCCGATTAATTTACTATTTATTGAAGGTAAAAAATACCAGGTCATGTCAAGCTTACTTGATGTGTAACCTCTTGACACTATCCTGAAGTTTCCTTCAGAAACACATACAATTTTGGTTCTCACACTGACAGCGTAGTTAAAATAAGATTGCACACACTAGGGAGCCCTTTTTTATCAGGGGGTAAATCAAGGACGATAAAACCACTCATTTAATGTGTTTTAAATGATAACTCTCAAATTAAACTTTTATTATGCAAGTTGTCAGTAACATGTATCTTGAGTAAACATTCAACTTAGATTAGAAAAGAAGAACTTACCCAAAAACCACTGATTGTGTTGCCTGCTAAGTAGCTTTGAAAATTTATGAACATTTCCACAGTGAAATAATAAGGCTGTATGACTGGTGAGGATGGAAAGCTTTTTAGGTTTAATAGAGAAGATCAACTGGCACTCTATAAAGTTTACCACCAAGAGATTTAGATGTTTTACAGTGTAGTGTTTGTGCAAAGTCTACACAAAGTGTCATTATCCGTGTTTTTAGTTTGGTTGAGTCTTTGTTGTCTCCCTCGCTGTCTGCTCTCTCTTTCTCCCTGTGTGTGTGTATGTGTGTGTGTTCTCTCAGCTGTTCTCATCATTCACATCTGTTTGCAATTAATCATCTTCTCCACCAATCCAACCCCGGTTCCTCAGTATTTAAGCCTGGTTTACCCATTCACGCACCGCTGGATCGTCTGATTTCCCTCCTCGTCTCTCTGCGTCATCTCTTGCTTGTTCCTCCACGTTTCCCAGTAAGCCTTCATCTCTTGCTCGCTGAATTCTCTGTCCTGGCTCTTCCCCATCGTCATTCCCCCTGGTCCCGTCCTAGTATTCTCTTTGGTTTTGGTCTTCCTGTATTCTTCGGTCTCCCGTGATTCCTCTCTCGGGATTATAAGTGTTGTTATTTTGTCTGTTAGTTTATTTCCCCCTTCCCGTGTTCTTTAGCTGGTTTGTTTATTTTTAATATTTTGTTTATTCACGTTTGTAGTTCCCTCGTCTCGCTTCAGTTCACTGTTTGTTCGCGTTCCGCGTCTCAGTTCTGTTTGTTTACGTTCCGTCTCCGCGTTGTTCCGTTTCCGCTTTGCCTTTGTTCCGGTTTGTGTTCTGTTCATTATCCTTCCCCTAAATAAATTATTCTTTCTCGCAATCCCACCTCTGTTCGAGTCATTGATCGCAATACCTGACACAAAGTGTTAGAAAGATACTAAGGGGGACTTAAATGTAAATCCCTTTCTGTGTTGATATTTTCAGACTAACCACAAACATGTGGTTTAAAATGGTTCTAGAATGAAGTCACATCAATTTGATATCTGATGGTAGACCCTTAGCAAGAAATGGAGTTAAAAAGCTATGCTTTCTTTGATATATCAAATTTATCTAAAGCCCAATCTTACTGATGACTGTAGAGCATTAAACAGTTCTTACGTTCTCTTTGACTCAAAGAAGAGATATTTGGTGCAGCAGCATATTGTAGGAGAAAAGATCAGATTTTCAATCTGTCTAAACATGCTATGGAGTGTTTACACACTCAGTAAAACCTGCATAAAGAAAAGAAAAGAGGAGGATGGCAAAGAGTTAAAGAAAGAAGCTGGAGAGGGTTCAGTCAAAGTGACATGACGCAACAAGTTAAATGCAACACAAACTAATTTAGGTCTCTCTCACGCAAACAAAGGCTTAAGAATGCTTTTCTATTATTTGGTATGCGTTAAGATTATTTCATGAGGAGATCAAAGACATTCCAAATCTTTGATTCCTGTTGTTTCATTTCTTTTTAAGCATGAGTCAGTTTGCTTTCCACCAACTTCATACAAAAAGAACCGGTTTAGAACTGCTATATAAAAAGTCATTACAAAATGAGAGATTACATAAAACCACGCTGCAGTTTGCCAACATAAACAAGTCTCCAGTTAATTCATTTCAACCCGGTAGTGAGGTGATGAGTCCTAATTAACAAGTAGGTACGTAAGATTGAATATTAATAACCATCAACATATTTTTAAAGAAGTTACCATCATTATATTCACAACAGGAGTCAGTAGAAACCTGTATTATTCACAACAGTGCATCAATCAAAACCAAATTTCATGATGGTTCAGGTTTTGCGTAACAAAGTAAAACTGCAAAGGATACAGCAATTAATGTGATATTTATAGAGCTTTCATATTAAGTGATGATGTCAAATAGACCCATTAGAAAAGCATTTAGTCAGAAAAACATTGAAATGTTAAATAATTATTTATAGATATTAATAAGAATATAAACATTTGAATTTGATACAAATAAAAATTTTCCCTTCCAAAAATTACAGAACAGGTAGTTCACCATTATTTGTTACCAGAATACAAACTGTAGTTGTATGCATCATAAAATAGGAAATAGAGACATGAAAAAAGCCAAGAATAAAAGGAGACTTCAAAGGACTCATCAAGAGCCAGCAGAAAGAGAGAAAGTGATGTGACAAATGCAACGATTAGTGATGGAGGTGCACAGGGGTTTAAATAAATAAAAAAGTAGGAGACAACGAAGGAGGTGAAAAGGAGGAAAAACTTTGATACTGACAGTTTGAAAAAGAGAAGGCAGTGAGTTGCATCTGGAGAGAGAGGAATTGTAACGAGTTAAGTAACTTATCCTTTTTTTCTTAAATTATAATGAAGAACAAGAGAACAGTCATGCAAAGTGGTATTTTTAACTTTATAACTGGAGTGAGAGGATATAGAGGACAGTTTACAATTTTCTAATCTCTATTTTATGTTATTTTTTAGTAAATAAAAAAAAAAATAATGAAAGCATTTTTTCAAAATTGTATTGGTAGAGCCATTGCAAATTTGGATAAACATTTGGTTTGTTTTCAAAAAATGGAATGCTTTTTACTTTTACCGGTTTACTTTTGAAAGGACAAAAGAGCTTGTAGCAATGAATTTTATTTCCAAATGTGATTAGCTGCTTCAAGTACTATCTGAAATCCAAGAGGTCCTTCCTTCCCACAGAATTGAAATCTACAACTCTATGAAGATTCTTGAATGATGTTCGTTTTCCCAAATGTGGCATCTGCCTTCTAATTTAAAGGCAGCGCCAACGAGGGCTATAAAGCCTCAATCATCTGTATGTACTGTGATGTTTGTCTGGATTGGTGTACTGGAACTGTAATTTTGTTCGAGCTCATGCACCCACGTGATGCGAATGACAATAAAATCACCTTGAATCCTTAAAACAGCACTTAATTTATCTTTTGGATAGATTTATTGGTAGCCTGTCAACACTCATTTGAGTGATCACAGTCACTGTCAGTATAATTTATTGTGCAAAGCTGAAAAATAAAAATTTTAATACTGGTTTACGGCATAGAAACTCTGTCCGATCAGTGAAACATGTAGTGGCAGTATCATTGTTAAACCTGTTTTCATGTAGTAGCAACAGGTTTAAAAATACTGACATATTTCTGTGCTGTTTATTAAATGGAAGAAAAAAGTGAGTTTGGAGAATCTGACTCATAGTTATATGAATGATTGTGACCGTTTAGAGTATGCTAAAGCTAGTTTTGCAAAAAGGGTTTTGCTTTATATTTCCATTACCTTTTTGCAGTGGAATCAATTGAAAGACTCAAAAATTTAGTCATGACATGTAAATATTTATGTACTTTTTAAATTTCTAATTTTTTATGTATAATTGTCTTCCTGAAACACACTAAACAGTGTTGTCTATATTCTAGACTTTTACAGTTTTTTTTTTTTTTTGCCCTCTTACTTTCCCACATTCTTATCACATAACATCACACAGCTTAATGGTCTGGTGACTGCAGTTTTCCAAACCTAATAAGGTGACAAAAGAGGGCAGCAGCAAGAAGTGGCTAATATTTTTCATACTTTACCTCGTTCATGGGTATAATTATTTTTTGCTAAGTTCTTCTCATTGTGGGTAAAAAAATTAAGAGCTTTATCCAAAAACCTGTATTGCAGCAACCATTTTGGACTCATTCTAAAAATAACACTTCTTGAGCATCTGTTTGCCCTGCTGTGATAAACTGCCTCAGTCAGAATGGTATTGAGAATTATTCAGGCTCAGGTTCATGAGAAACTGTCTGCCTCAAGTTTGGCTGCCAGCTGAAGGTCACATCAAGTGCCACAGTAGCATAAAATGAAACCTAAAAACAAACAGCGGGACAGATTTATGTAATCATAGCATTATTTCAGATGTGTGATAATTGCTTTGGGAAAATAATGCGTTGTTTCTTAACAGCCTTCGAAAAAAACAAGCTTTATAAGTAAAGCAAATCAAAACAGTCTGATGGAAAGAATGTGTAATAGTTAAAAATAAGTTTTGTATTTAGCATTTGAAAAGCTACTTGTTTTTTGAATAGAGATTACTTATATTTGAAGATCAGGATGCATAATAGCAATTTTTTTAGGTTTGACCAAAGTGTTTTAGGCAGGTAGGTAGATGGATGGTCACTGATCAGAATGCAAATGGCTGGTAAGATTCAGAAAACTTTAAATCCACAGAAATTTTCATAGTTACACACTATTCTAAATGCACATATTTTTATATTCAATTTATTGAATATAAAATTATATATGCATTTATTAAAGTCAAAAGCTGAGAGAGTTTTCTTTTCCTAAGTCCATGTCTTCTTGAAAATGATTACACGTCTTTAACATTACTCGTCCCAAAACCATTAAAAGTACTTTCATTGGGTTTGCGCAGGTACTGCTGAATGGGAAGTTAGATGTTGACTGAAAACATTGTTTAGGTTTTGGCTGAATTCCAGGGGGAAGCTTTGTGTTTAATCCAGTGGCAAACATTGGATGTAGGAGGCCATTTTTTGTTCTGAAAAAAATTAATGAGTTCAGTCAAATATGTAACAATATAACAGGTATAAAAAGTAAGCAATAAACAATATATGATTCAAACTCAATGAATCATAATACTGTGGTTTTGTCATGTACTGTTATGCTCTTTGCTGCCAAATAAATTTCTCCTAATATTGCAGATGTAAGCTGTTTTACACTTGAACACATAATGGGCTTGAATACAGATCCATAAAGCTACCAATGCAAAAATAATAACCAGTGTTGAAAGCCCGTCTTTGACTCTAGAAAACATTTCGAATAACCGTCACATTGACAAAGCTCACAAGATAATCTGCATTCAGCTTGATGTTCTTGTGAGTGGCCAGTTGCACATATTTTTCAGAACTTTAAGGCCTATGGGAAAGTAGCCAAACTTCTTGGCCATGGCCCCAGGAGGAAAGCTGATGACAATTTGAAGGAAAAGATAACACGAATAGTAATACGAGCCAGGAACAACCTTTAATGCAATTACAGGTCAAGGTACACCAATGTCAGATCCGTTGTTTAAGACAAAGTGGCAGCATTTTTCTTCTACATTAGGTTTGTTGGTTGTATGTTTTGATCTCTATTTTGAGCTAATTTTGCCATTTGCTGCATATATGCCCCTGATTTGACTAAAAATAAAAAGGTCAAACATCTTTGTTAAACTTCCTGGATGTTTGGCCAAAATGCCTGAAATGCATTTTATGATTGCAATATCACTTTTCATTTTCAACCTCTAATAGAAATATTAGCCTATAAGCTGTTAAGAAAATTTATTATTTGTCTTAGTTTTGTGTTGGATTGCAGTTGAAAAAAAAAAAGAAGGTTTGTGGGAATTGAAAGAACAATTTTATTTTTTATTTTTTATTTAAGTAACATTATTAACTATATTCCTCCTTGTTATTTGACGCATAGGTCTTCACTTGTACTGTTGGACATCAAATCTCACCAGAACAAAATTTTTTACGATGCTACAATTGATTCAGGATTCATAAAGGGGGAGCCAACCGAAGTATCGCTCTGAATGTTTTTCACATTAGAAAATATCTAGTCGATTTTGAATATGAAATAAATAAGAATCTTCTAAAGTATTAAATACTCCTTGATATCCACAAATAACATCAAATACATAAAACAGTTCTTACGCTGTTACATTGACTAAGTAACGTTTCTTGCAGTCTCTTTTTGTCTGTATCTCAGGAAAATCAGAGTTTAGACTTATCTCGCAAAATGTGTATGGATAGCCTAAAATGTTATTTTGAGAAACTAACTGTTGACAGGCAATAGTTTGAGTGGATTTCCTTTAATTTAATGAACTGAAACACAAACTTAAAATCTGAAGAAAAGTGTGTTCTTCAGCTTCTTCCATTTACTACCAGAATGTTTGCAACAATTGCCAGGTTGGCTAACATACTTTAAACTATTATTGTTGTTCATAGAAAAAGAATACTGACAACAGGACTGTAAAAATTCAGAGAAGAAATTCTATCTATGTAGTTAGATAGAACAAGACGTTTAGCCTTTTTACATGTTAAGTTTGTTAGCAGTCTGTCTCTTCAAAGTAGACATTTCCTGGGACAGATTTGGAATGGCTGCCATGGTCTGTGTGGTTAGTGTTTCCTTGGTTATTGTTTCTAGTTATTTACTCAGTATGATTAGATATTTTCTCCTTTTGCCCCCTAGTTTTACCATTTAGTTTTTAGTGCCTTCCTTTGTATGTCTGGTAGTTCTGTTTGATTATTAATATTATCACTATTTTTTTGTTTGTTTTCCTTCTCCCATTATTTACACTTTCTTCTTGTTTCCTGTTGAGACTCTCCCTCTTCCTCAGTCTCTTTCTCTCTTAAATACCCACAGATGTAATCACTCTGCTGTCTAATTACTTCCTTTGCTCCACTACCCATCCTCCCAGCTTATATATTTGGTTCTCCGGTCCACTCACCCCTCGATCCTCCACATTATGTTCCTCCTTGCTCTGCGTCCTTGTTGTCATGCTCCTCCTCGTTAATGTCCAGTGTGTCTTCCAAGTTCCCTCCAACTAGACTTCTTGGTAAAAAGATCCGGGGTCAAAAATCATATTGAATCAGTCCAGCTCCACAACAGGAAATTGAGAACGTGTCAAATGTTTCCTTGTAGACAACACCACAAAGAGGCCACAGAGTAATGATGAAGCTGATTTGTGTCAGAAAATTGCCTTTCTGAAAAATGACAGTTACAGAAGCTCTAGTGGAATAATTATTTGAAGCCAATGAAATGTTGCAGATTACACCGCTATTAAAGATAAAATCGATAAAACACTAGGAAGAAAAAAAGACCGCAGACTGCCAAGTTGGTCCTTTACACGAACGTGCCTGTCTCAGCAGAGCCTCTGCTCACTCTCCTTAAATCAAAGTAAATGAAATGCAACACGGTGATTTAATATTTTTTGTTGGGAAAGTGGAGAGAAATATGAAGGAAAGCAAGCACAGTTTAGAAATTGGGTAAGAAATGGCATGAACAGTATGCTTTTCCCAAGAACGGAATACTGATTTACACCTTATATTACAATGAGCTGCACGTACTTTGTCTTTGGATTGATTGTGCAAATTTGTTGACCTTTTCCTCTCTTTTCAGCCTTAAGTTTCTACAGCGACACATTACGACAAAGCTGACTTAAAGTTATTTTAGCTTTTTATCCACCTAGCTCTGAACATAGCCCTGTCACAAGGATGAAGATTTGGGGAGACTCAGGCAATTGAATTTCTCTCTTGCCTTTGCTTCATCCTTTTGAGTGAACAGTGAGATCCCTGTGTAACAATTTTAGGGTAACTTTCATTCTCTGCCAGGTTCTTGTGACTGCAGCTTCATACAAGGAAGACAGGCCAATTAACTCAAATACGGGAAAATTTCACAGTATGCTAATCGGGTCTATAATGTGCCTTCTGACCGCTTCTTTCTTTGCTGTAGTCCTCTCTTTGTGCACCACCCGTAGAGCCAAGAAACATCCGTTCACCAACTGAATAGTGGCTGTTCATCTCTTAGTACAGCTGTCCCCTCTCTACCCTCTGAGTATGACCTATATTCTACCAGAAACATGCCCTGCAACTTGGTAATGTGCTGAACAAGTGCTCTTTCTTCCATTATCTAAGAATGAAAACATTCAGTTAACTGCAAAAACTGGGTCAATACATCACTTCTGAAAGTTGCTGATTGATTCAAATTAAGTGTGGGTTAAATCAAATATTCAGATTTTTAAAATCTGAGTATAACTAGCTTGTTTTTAATTAGTGTTTTGTTGCAGGTCAAGACATAAACAAGAGTTGAAAGGAAAGTTTCAAAAAAGAGTACATATAATATTAAACCATTTTGCTTCAAATCAACATATTCCATAACTACGTGTGATTTTTACTTACAGCATCAAATAACACAAATTATGTGTATTTCCATTTTTCATGGACAAGATAGCACCCCTTACCACCAACCTCTTGGCTATGCTCAGTCAGGATTGAACACACACTACTCTGCTTAGGGATATAGTTTTAAAAGCTAGCAGCTTTCATATGATAATTAATTGTGATCTTTAGGTTTAATGAGACAAAATGTGGAAAAATTAAATAGATAAGAAATATTATGTGTATTTTAAAGCCTTACAAACCAGGTTTAGACAGATTTTCTCAATATCTTTGGATCCTCTTCAGCTGTATGAACCCATAAAAATAAAAAAACGAATCACAGAGCGTGTTTTCAGCAGCGCAGCAAAACTGCTGGGTATTAAATTCGATCCGCCTGATCAATATTTCTTCTGTTCCAACAGAAAATGCGATTAGCCTAACTTGGAGCAGCTCTTCTGCTCCTTGGTACATTAAATACAGGAAAACACTTTACAAAGGTTTGCTGCAAACAAACACTTACCCACACCTGAGTGGACGCACACACACTCTCCAGCATAAAGTCTCAGGAAAATTGGATGTCTGAGAGACGACTAGCACTCAGTGAAAGTCAAGGAGTGACTCAGCACATAACAAGACAGTAAGAAGATGGGCTAAATCAAGACTGAGAGGGCGCTACATGAGAGTAATTAATTTATAAATTATAATCTGGTATTAAAAAACGTCAGAATGACCAAAAGTCATCTGTTATTTATGTTCGTATCCCTAAAGTCTATTTAGTTTTATACTTTTGTGAAAAAAGCGTATGATGGATGCGTTTCTCTGAAGTGTTGTTTACCAAAATCTCCAAGGGAATATCACACTGATTAAGTTTCCACAGCTTGTTGTGGCAAGATGATTTAAAGACTCGGCATACATCAGTTCTTTTTTTTTTCTTTGTATCATGTCCCTTTTTTCATTTTCTTTTTGCATTATCAGGTCAGAGCATCATGCAAAGTTACAGAACACATTGCGGTCTGCAATTTATAAATAGAAGCATTTTCGCCTCATGAGGAAACCCATTAAATTATATTTATTATGTTTTGAACAAGTATTATATTTGAGGATTCACAGTGCATTTAATTTTTTCCCCTTTTCACTGCATGAAAGCTCAGCTGTGAAATTAAGTTTTTAGTTTTTTTTATATATACATCTCACAAAATAAAACTACCATGCACAAATGATTTAGCTCATTTACTCTGATAAAAAAATAATCTGAAAAAGTAGCCACAATCATGGGGGTTGTTAGGAAGAGAAGTTAGTGTCAGGCATGTTGCAGAAATAAGATCGTAGATCATACTTTGTTAGGCAGGCAATAAGAGCTGACGTTATTGGATCAGTACTGCTTCATTAGGGCTCCACAGGACATATTCCCGGACTAAAGCCTGTGGGCAGAGAAATGGATCAAAATCAGATGCAGGACAGTGGTGGAAAGAAAAAAAAATGGCTCATGAAAGGAAATACAATTGTTCAATAAAAAGACAGTTTAAGTAGTTTTAATTGATGAGAGTTTGAATGTCGAAGCCGCTTCAATAATGTCAAATAAAGATGAATGCTGAATTTAAGTATCAGATACATTTCACTTTTATTTATTTATTTTTGTTCAGTAATTTAGTTTAAAAAATAAAACTCATACATAGACTATGTAGATTTATTAAATGTAGTTGTTTGTGTTAATTTGGATCATTAGGGATTACAGCCAATTAAAAACACCAAAATAAGTTTATATTTGAACAATTTGGAAAATGAAATAAGACGCATGCTTCACAGTGACAGTTTTTTTCAGTGTTGCCTTGCAGCTCTGTGTTCGAATCCACCTTGGATTCTTTCCTCTTTCTGCAAGGAGTTTGCATGTTTACTCTGTGCATGTGTGGGTTCTCTCTAGGTACTCCGGCTTCCTTCCAGAGTCCATAAACATGACTGTTGGCCGAATGGGTACTCTAAATTGTCCTTAGGTGTGTGTGAATGGTTATTTGTCCTGTCTGTCTCTGTGTTACCCGGTGATGGACTGGCGACCTGTCCAAGGTGTAACCCCAGCCTTTCACCCGATGCCAGATGGGCACCAGCAGACTCCTGGATGGATGGATGGAAATAAGACGTCCATGTAATGCAACTTTGGTGGATAATCAAGCACAGTAATACAATGGTTATTAAATAAGGCATTTGTCATTTTTGACTGTGTAAGAATGTGCCAAGTCTTGGCATCCTCATAAAACTTGTCAGCAAACTTGACAAGGTGATAAAAAACATTACTGAAACAACATCAGCTTTCTCATAAGTGTGGAAACTTCACCATGGACTTTAGCCAGCTTGGATTCTCTGCATCTCCTCAAAATGACATGCAACATGCAAAAGACATGTTTTCCTTCCATTTTACTTTCCAATACATTTGGATACAGAATTCTTGATTCATACAGTCTCTAAACAGCCTGCTCATTTAGCAGGTTATGGAGGTATTAAGTATCCCACTGTTGGGAAACTAAACTATCCTGATTGTGTAGACATTAATATTACAGAAATCCTTCACGGAGTCCTATAATTAGTTGCCTTTAAATAGATTTTGGAACTTAAATGCTGTAAGTAAGGAAATGGTGAGAAAGTAAAGAAAAAGTTAATATCTTGAAAATACATCCAATTTTATATTTTTCGACATTAGTAACTGAAGACATTCCTTCCTATTAGTGAAGCTCTGCAGACAAAGTCATATCACACCACACGAATTAAAAGAAAAATTTAACTAAATTTCGGTTACATGTATATTCATATCAGGTATAATAAATTATAATCGAAATTTATAAAAAACATTAAACATTCCTCCATGTTATAATAAATTGTTCAAAGTTTCATTGAGGATTAGCAGGTGAGAAGTTTATTGGTTTGACAATTAACTGTTGACTTTGCTGCTAAGATTAACATAGTAACAGTGTCATCTAGTGGCTACGTTGACACACATCCCTTACTAAAATTCGTGTCTTTAAAAAAACAAAAAACTTTATTTGTATTTGTTTTATGTAGAAATTGAAAAGGAAATAAAAAAAACAACTTACATAAGCAAACACTTTGAAAAACTGTAGGATGAAAAATTGTTGTAAATTAAAATTAAACAATAACTAAAGGCACAATATGGTAAAAGATGCAGCAGAGTGAATTCATCTTTGTTATTTGTAGTTAAATTTAACATATTTACACATGAATGAGAATCTTTCAGAAATAAATATATTTGGGAGAGATTTTGGACAACCTTGTCTTATGTTTATGACATTTTGTAACAAGAGCATTGTATTGACTATGAAGCTCAACATTTTAGCACTACAATTAAACTTGAATCCTTAGATCTGATTTGGATATTGAGTTTAACTTTATCATTGATATCTTCTCTATTTCCCTCGAAACACATAAAAAGAGGACAGTTGTGAAATAAATGTTTTAAAGTGACTTCATTTGACAAAAGGTTTACTTTTCATCAAGATCTTGTCATGGTCTATGTTGTTTTGGTCTCTGTTCAGTTTGCTGTAGTTGTTTAGTTTATTTTGTTGTTATAAAGTTATTGTTTACCTTATGTTATTTCCATTTTCTGTTGAGTCTTCTTAGATGTTTGTCCTTTTTGTGTTCCCCTGCTCTTGTTCCTCAGCCTATCTTTCCCTTAAACCATGCACACCTGTTTTCACTCTGCTATCTAATCAGTCCCTTTGTTCCACCTTTCAACCTACTAGCATTTAAGCATGGCTTTTCTCTGTACTCACTGGTGGATTCTCCCATGAAGTTCCTTCCTGCTTTGTGTCAGTCCCTTCGTTGTTCTACTCGTCTTCCTTCTGAGTTCCCTTTGTTCTCCGACGTCTTCTGCCTGCCGGTCTCTATATGCTGCACCTTTCTAAGCCTCGCCATTACTCGCTCTCAGTGCTCTGGGGGTTTTCGGGTATCTGTATCATCATCCAAACTTAAAATAATCTGTTTATCCAACTTCAACTCTGCCATCTGCAGTTGGATCCACAGCTTACTTGAACCGTGACAGTTCTCAAAATATGGCCAACTTTTTCTTACAAGGTTACATATTTTGTAAACGTTTGAAGTTTTGGTATGGTAAATTCCTTGCAATTCAAAACAAATATTATCCTTTTTCTTAACATAGAAGCTCCATCTTTTACATTTCTTGCTCTACTTTTCTATAGCGGTGCGGCATTATGTCGATAAGCTAACTAAGTTGATTAAAAGCTAGTATTAGATATTCTTATGGAAGCTATTCCCTTTAACCCCTAAAGCTTTTCATTCAAAGTTTTTTTTTCATATTTTATGTGAACTCTGTCTTGAACAACAGTAACAACAATATTTGGTTTAATTGGCTCTATTAATGAGGCAAGACAAGTAGTCTCTGAGCTTCTCCTGTAGGGGGCACCAAATTTAAAAAAACAAGTGATCACACATTTCGCACTCACATTTTCTTCACATTTAGGTCATTTCATTCACATTTAGCAAATTTAAGTTGATTTCCTTCACATTCAGCTCCTTCACATTTAGACATATGTTATATTTGAACGAAAAGTTTGTAAGTTTAAGTTTTATATCTAAATGTAAATATTAAATGTATATCTAAATGTAAATGTTATATGTTAAATCTAAATCGGTCACTGAGTGTCACTCCCAGTGTCACGCTCCCCAAGCGTTCATAAATCACATAGCCACGCTTACACCACGGAGAAGGTTTGGTAGGTAATACATTCACAAAAGGCAGGTGACAGTTTTCTAGGTAGTGTCAAAGCCACGTTAGCAAGGTCTATTAGTGATTATTAAATGAGTAATCGCTAATAATATATTTACTGTAATTATTGTTAATAAAGGGGATGGCACCGGTTGAATTACCCTCTATAGTGCTGCCCTCACACCCGCACGAACCGGCAGTTCAATTTTGTCCACTGGCAAGGAAACTATCATGCGTGTAGTACCAGTTTCCAGTAGCACAGTTCGCAAAATCGCGCCCCTGTTTCTTGTCCTATCATCTCCCTAACCTGCTCCTTGGTGTGGGCGGGGCTAAGTGTGTATTAATGGTTAACGGGGCGTGGTTCTCAGTGACCGATTTAGATTTAGATTTAACATTTAACATTTACATGTATTTAACATTTAGATTTAACATATAACATTTACATTTAGAGTTAACCTTTAGATTTATATTTAACATTTACATTTAGATTAAATATTTACATTTAGATTTAACATTTAGAGTTATATTTAACATTTAAATTTAACATTTAACATATAACATTTACATTTACATTTACATTTAAAGTTAACCTTTGGATATATATTTAATATTTACATTTAGATTTAGATTTAACATTTATATTTAACATTTAGATTTAACATATAACATTTACAATTAGATTTAACATTCACATTTAGAGTTAATATTTAGATTTAAATTTAACATTCACATTTAGATTTAACATTTACATTTATATTTAGCATATAGCATTTACATTTAGATTTAACATTTATATATATATTTAATATTTGACCTAAATATGCAGAAAATTTGATTTGATTTTTTTTGGATTAGGGTATTGAACTAATCATATAATTAAGCCGAAGAGAAACAACACAAAGCACCTCCATACAAGACTAAGTTGCACAAACTTATCCTGACATTTGTTGATATTGTATGTATATTTAATTGTTAAACCTCCGGGTTATTATAACAAGCATTTTAAACAGGGATGCAGCGATACCACTTTTTTCCAAAATGAGTAGAGTACGAGTACTGGCATTTGAGTACTCACCGATACCGATACCGAGTAATTACGCCATTACACATATAGTTTCTTTGGATTTTGTTTTTCCACAGATATTATTATTTGAACAACATTCCCTATTATGCGCAAACATACAAACACAAACTTTTTTGGGGTACTGAGGACAGCGACCGAAAGGTGGCGTGGTTTTTGTGCCGCCAGGTTTGCGGGCGCGGAGCGGTCTGGGGGAGCAATGGTTGTAGGCGTGTGTATGAATCTTACCTGCTATTCGTGCGCGCACGCTTGCGGTTTTTTCTCCTTCAGGTGGCTCTGTGTCCTCGGACCTGGTGGCACAGAGATCACGCCATAAGGCCCACCCAGGCCCAATAGTAGCGCCGTGGGTGGTATCGATGTCGTGGTATCGGTGTCAATTTTATGAGTACGAGTAGAGAACTTATGCCTGGTATCTGACACATAATGTTGGAATAAATATAAATAAGTTGTCTCACATTTGCTAATGTACTTTTTACTTATACCCTATCTGCTCTACTTAATACTCCTATCTCTGAGTCCCTGTGTGCAGGAAAGGGAAAATTTTGTTCAGGCTGACCTGTTGCACAACGGCTGTGGTGCAACTTGTCTGGTGCAGATAGGTCCAGTTTAATTGGACCTGCAGTCTTTTCCTGTAGAACTGATTGTACCAGTTTTGAACATGATATGACTTATAGCTAATGACATCCTGTTTTTGCACAAAGGAGTATGCAAAGTTGATGTTGATGATTCGTTCCCCTTCCCCTATATCAGCAACTCTAGAGGATACCGTGAACGATGATCACGCTCGAGGAGACAGGAAAGATTTTTAACGAAAGTTCCAATAAAATATGTATAAATCTAATATATAAGTAACGCTTTAAATCATTGCCTGTCTCACAACTGAAACAAGAGCTGTAATATAACTGATTGTTTTTTTGTTCCTGTCTTCTCTTTTTTTCTCTTCACATTTTCTGTTTTTTTTTCCTAAGTCAATAAGCATCCAACACGCACGGTACTAATATGAGCATGTATGGGTTAAGGATTGTTACATGGAATGTGCGTGGAGCTGGGACAAGAGAGAAGAGATTAAAAATCCATAATCGATTAAAGGATCTACAGGCAGATGTACATGTAGGAGCGATCTAGTAGCGGCTAGTTTTTGGGCTCCTTGTTTTGTTTGTTTGTTTTTGTTATTGTTTGTTTGCAGGCCGGTTACCAAGCACAGAGTCCAGAATGTCAAAATGTTAATTAATGCGTGGCCATCCATTGCCACTATGAAGCAGATCTCTCTTATGATCTCTGTAATCTTTCTTTAGCTTTTTAAGCTTTTTCATAATTTGCTCGCCACTGCGCTCATACCCTCCCGCAGCCATCTCTCGCTGGATAAACTGCAACACCGGCTTGGTCCTTGAAGCTCCCTCAAGTTTCTTTTGTACTTTGGCGGAGGACCACACTGCGAGCAGGAGGTTTGTCTCCTCTACGGACCACTGCTGCTTTGACTTCAGGTCCATTTTTGTTTTTTTTGTGTTTTGGGTCGCACAAGCAACTCCAGTTTTGCTTGTAAACTGCCGCTCTTTTCCTGTTTACCAGCTATTAGTTGTTACATAGTTGGAACCAATTTGGTCAGCGGAAACAGAAAGAACCGGTGCTAACTCCGGCTCTTGCACCGAAACAGCACTGGAACCAGTTTGGTGGAAAATGGCCCTATGTAACCCAGGGATCTCCCAAACTAAATAAAAAGAGAAGAAGCGGCAGGTTGTGCTTCAGAGCGGTAGGAGATTGTAACTGAGCACATGTCTGTCCATATTCCTCACGAGTAAGAAATCTAATACCTTTGTCTTTCTCTTCCTTGTGTGTTGTCTACGTGTTTTAGGTTGTTTGAACCTAACACATATGTTACGGTACAAATCCTTACCAGACCACACAACAGAGCAAAGACAGAGAGGATACAAAATCATAAGTTTGATTTAGATGTTTGTGAATGTGTATCACATTATTTTGCTGCACCAGTTTGGGCGAGTTTATGTGTTTAGTTTACTTGGAGTCTGAGTCATCATTTAGAAACATTATCACACTGGATTGATGTGAAAAAAAGTTCTAAGGGCTAGATTTTCATATGAGATTGCAGGTTTGGCAAGTATAGCAATGTTTTTTTTAGTTTAATGATTCCTAAATGTAAAATTAATTAGGCACTGCTGCAACATTTCTATCATTATAAGAAATCCTGTGAAAAAAAAACATGTGTGTACGAAATGTAAAATGATACAAGATTCACATTTTAGATCAAATGTAAATGATTGTCCATTATTTTTAGGGAAAATAATATTTTAATCAATTGTAATTTAACTTGAATATATTTGACTTTCCCTTTATTGGATGTTTCTGTTGTTTTCTGTTGAAAGGGCCTGAAACAGAGGGACTACTGAATAAGAAGGGTAAGTGCCTTCTTTTTGAATTATTTGCTTATTTACCAACTAAATTGTACATTTGGATCTCCTGTTTTGACTGAAACTCTCACCTGAAAGCGATTCAGGAAGTGAGAACTAGGTCAATTAAGGATCCCTTGTCTAGGGAAGTGTTTCTGACCACTCCCCTAAGGCCTTGGTTTCTATCTCCCTCCCAGGGTGTGGTCTTAGCCGGATCATTCAATCACACAGAACAGCTGCATGTGCTTGTGCATAACAAAATGGGGTAATACACTGAAGTGGGAGCCTTTGTGTTCAGCCTTTCTCGTGTGAAGACGTTCTTGGGTAAAGATGTATGTGTCTACCGAAGCATGTCCACTGAACAGAGCCAAGGAACGGAGTCTACCTCCACTATTTCGTGATGGATCACCACCCTATCTCTGTTATTTCTGGCACCCGCAGGCGGTTCTACTTTCACAAACGCAAACGTAACCTCAGAAATCTCCACTCACTAAACCACAGATCGTCATCCAAAACCAATAAATTCTCTGTAGGTCTATGAAACTGTCAGTCAGCGGTAAACGAGGCAGACTTCATTTCTGCCTATGTAAACCATCTCTCACTGGACATCCTTGCCCTCACAGAAACTTGGATGAAACCAGAAAACAGGGCCACACTGACTGCACTCTCCACCAACTACATGTTCACTCACACACCACGGCCTGGCAGAAGAGGAGATGATACAGGGCTACTGATTACCAACAAATGGAAATATACCCATTTCAGATCAGGAGCCCCATACAACTCCTTTGAATACCACGCCGCCCTGACGACAGCACCTGTTAAAATGTTGCTGGTTGTTGTATATGGTCATCCGGGTCAATTGGGTGACATCCTAGAATATCTGGACTCCCTGCTCTCCTCCATCCCTGAGCATGACTGTCCTCTGCTTGTCCTTGGTGATATGAACATTCACTTTGACACTCAAGATGCCACAGATTTCTTCTCGCTACTTCACTCGTTTGATCTCCAGTGGGTAAGCAGTCCCCCAACTCATAATGCCGGTAAAGTACTTGATCATGTTTTAAGCAGACAATGCATGACAAACTCACTTAAAGTTACTCCTCTACACCTCTCAGACCACCACTTTATTCAGCTTGATGCTTGTTTCCATCAACTACCCACTGCACACCCACCCACTGTCTCCTTTCGGGGCAATCTCCACAACTTGTCTTCTGCCCACTTCTCTGCAATTGTAATCTCTGCTCTTCCACTTCGTAGCACCTTCTCATCTCTGGAGGTGAGAATTCCCTCTGCTCAACACTGAGTTCCTGCTTAGACCGCTTGTGCCTACTGATCACCAAACTGCAAGACCCATGCAGTCACACTCATGGATGACTGACTCCCATAGATCGATGATCTGTCACACTTCCAAATGCTGCTTTCATCCTTCTCCTCAAGTGTCACCACTGCAAAGAAGTGGATCTATCAGGACAAGATCCACGGCGCTAACGAAACCCGGAAGCTATTTTCTACCTTAAAGTCTCTGTTAAACCCACCACCTCCTCCTCCAGAAACCAACCTCACGGCAGATTCCTTTGCCAACTTCTTCACCAACAAAGTGGCAGCGATCAGCAGTCAGTTCTCAGACCCATCTGCACAGACATAAGCTCACCCTTCCTCACTGGTCCTTCCTCTATGCGCCTCTAAACCCACTGCATTTGATTCCTTTAAACCACAGCATCCTACTTACCAAGCTAGCAGGCATGGGCATTAAGGGCGGTGCACACTCCTGGTTTGAATCCTACCTCACTGGACAATCCTTCAAGGTGTCATGGCAAGGCCAAACATTGACGCGACACCACCTCACCAAAGGGGTGACCCAAGGCTCAGTGTTGGGCCCCCTCCTCTTTGCCATGTACACTACTTCGCTGGGCCCAATCATCCATTCACATGGCTTCTTCTATCACTGCTATGCAGATGATACCCAGCTCTATCTGTCCTTTCCTCCAGATGACCTTTTGGTACCGACGCAAATCTTAGCCTTTGTTTCTGACATATCTGCATGGATGAAAGATCACCACCTCCAACTGAACCTCTCCAAAACTGAACTGCTTGTCATCCCAGCCAAGGAAAGTATTCACCACAACATCAGCATCAGGTTAGACTCTCTATCTGTGGCACCCACTATCCGGGTTGCCTTTGTCGCTCGATCGTGTCGCTTCTCTCTATTTAACATCAGAAAGATTAGGCCGAAGCGATCGCATGTCACACCCCTTTTCACTGAACTCCATTGGCTTCCCTTAGCTGCACGCATCAAATTCAAATCACTAATGCTGGCATAGAGTGTTTGATGGATCAGCACCCATCTACCTCAACACCCTCTTAAAGCCTTAAGTTACTGTCCCCTGGCTCCGTTCCTCCAAAGAGCGCCAACTAACACGACCAAAGCCCCGTGCAGGTCAATCTAGACTCTTCTCATTTGCGGTTCCTCGCTGGTGGAATGGCCTTACGTGCACTATCAGAGCATCAGACTCTCTTTCCACCTTCAAGAAATCCTTGAAGACCCAGCTCTTCCGAGAGTACCTTTTGCCCTGAAAGATCTAAAAGCACTTATTACCGCCCCTGATATTAGTTAGCACTCCGTGTATGGTACTTGGGCCTTCTGTGTTTACCTAAATGCTGTAAATAAGTGTCATCATAAATGTTAATTCCTCTCCTAGCATATTGCAGGTAAATTGCGTCATAGTTCAATGTTAAACCCTCTTTTTGTAAGTCGCTTTGGATAAAAGCGTCTGCTAAATGCATAAATGTAATATAATTTTTTAGGAGTAAACAACTCTGAATCAGTGTGTCCCATAGGTGTAATTACTGTAAAAGGCTTTCACGAAACCATGTGGTAAAAAAATAATGGCGGTCCAAATATGGCAATTTGTGATTATATTAGCCCCATCCATTACACATTGCATGTTATGTAAAAAAAATTGAATGTAAAAAGCTATGCAAAAGCTTTAAAAAATGTAGTTCTCACGGATTGTGTCATTAATGCACTGAAGAAGAAGTTTGCAAAATAACTCAGAAAAACATTCTTTATTTCAGCTGTAAATTTTATTCATTTTTTAAAATTCATAACAGCAAGAATATATAGCAATACAGGCGCCATAAAAAAAAAACTCATAACACCACACAACCTGTAAAATAGATACATCACTCCAACAGTTCTTTTAAATAGTCTTCATGTCTTTGTTTAGTGCATGATGTTGTAATCAGTACAACTGAGACATACACACTTCTGTCAACTTCAAAAAGTACCACACCCCCCACCTGTGTTTTTAAGCTACTTTCTTATTTCTTTCTTATGATTGAAGTTTATGGCTTAAGACTGTTGCAATCTATGCAAATCATTCTCGCTTTCCTAACACGGCGGCCAGCATGCAAACATAATACATTCTTTGAAAGGGCCTGAAACATTTAAACAAGCAAAAGCAAACAGCAGCGGGGGACAGAATACATCATTTTAGCTCTAAGCAGGAAAAAAACAAACAACAAAATAAACCTAATTTTACATTGGATCATAAATAAATAAAGGTTGTGCTTGTGGAAGAGGAAAGATGACTGAAATGCTCAGAGCAAAACTAACATTTAGGCATGAGACTGCTATTTAGTATGCATCATATGGTTGTTGGTTTTTAACGACCCTGATTAATATGAGTTGATTGAGCAACTCGACATTTGGCTCTGGCTCTTTGAAAATACATTAAACAAAAAATAATAATATTAATAATCTCATTGGACCTTATTTGCAGATTTCAAGAGAACAACACCACTTTTGAAACTGACAACATGATTAATTGAATAATTATGCTTCAGTTGGAATAATAAAAAAAATAAATTCACAATATATTTTAGAAGATAGTGTGTTCTGTATGTAAAGCAGATGCAGGGAGGATTCTTGCCTTCAGTCATCTGCTGTTCAAGGTGAATGCAACAAGATGACAAAGGCAGTCACTGAAACTGATCACAGATTAATGGTGCAATCTGCATTGTCTCACTGGTCAGTTTATGTTATCTACATACTCTTCATTTTGATAGATTAGTTTTTTTTATTTTTTTATTTTATTTTTTGCATTGAAATGGTATGAAGTGTTCAACTTTAAATACCATATTTTATCATTCCCTTCTCGAAATTAGCTGATGTGAATAATTTACCATTCCCAACGCCATTGTTCTGTATAGCAAGTATGTACATTTTACCCTTTGGTGGCAACATTTTATAAAACATAAAATGCACTTATGTTTACGGAGTAATACAATTTAGAAATGGTCCAAATATCCAGAGCACAGCGTCTTGTTGCTCCACACACAGAAAAGGTTTGTTGACAAAAAAACAGTCCCTTAATAAGGACGTTTATAGAATAGATGCGTCGCCGTGTTTGTGGCAACACAGAAAAGAATAGAACGAGGTCCCTTGCTTCACACTAAAGCTTTAGACGAAATGTTAAGAATAATTTGTCACTGGTGAAAAGGCTGCTTTGTCTGTTTTAATGCTTATTTTCAAAAAGATCACAATACATTTTTCTGCATAGGAGTTCAAAGTAAAGAACATCAGACAATGCTGAGAAACAGTGCACAAGCTACACCACCGTTGGTTCCAGATACCAATGAAAATTCAAGTGGGTTCAGCAATATAAAAAATGAGGGGACAAAATTTAAACTTTTAAGTAAAAAATTTTTTCTGCTTTTATAATTTGTACATCCTATTAAAATGCTCTGTTTCATTTCCTTCTCTAAATAGTTATTCCCTATCTTTAAATAATTAAAGCTTGCCCTTGGTTGAAAGACTTATTATTTGGAGCACCTTTAAAATTGTGTCTGATGTTGCGCTGACATTTCTGTTGTGTCTGTTTCATCTACCACAAGCACAGCTTAGACAAGTCTAAAAAAAATACTTATAGCTATGGTGTTTGTGTTGCATGTATTTTATCTCTCCAAGTGGTGAAACGTTAGTGAGTATAGGCTCTGTAATCCTTTTTAAATAAACCACTATTCTATGTATTTTTGTATTTTATATATACTTTACTCCATTACATTTATAGAATACTGAATACTGTAAATACATCTTTCTGTGCAAATGATTTGTTATTCAATATTACTGTGTTGGTAACTTTTTTTTGTAACTGTATATGTACTTCCTTTTGACATGCATTCCACTTTGAGTAAGGTAAACAGACAGGACTTGTTGTAGTAGGTGGGGCCTGGGAGGGCGTGGTCATGGTGCAGACCTGTCACTAAAGCCAGGTTAAGGGGATCAGACAAACCCTGTCAGACTCTTGTTCTGCAGGAGGGCCGTGGGTGCCTCCTTCCAGAAGTTTTCCGGGCAAACTACAAGCTGCTGACAAAAAAAGAAGAGCAAGACTTGGCCTTTTTTTTCTGAAAGGGGTCAGAGAGTGAGAACTCAGCGCCCTTTAAATGCTAGCATTTTTTTGTTGTTCAGCCTATGTAAGAATATGTTTTTGTTGTCCTAGCAAAATTCCCTGTCATCATAGACGTTTTTTTATTCAAAATAAGATCTCAATATACATGATTCTCTCTTTTTTGACTATGTACAGAAGTGCAAAAAAGTCAACCTTTATTACCTTTATCACCACAGTACTCCCTACCCCATCACCTTGTTGTTGGCAGTTGGCAAACTTAAAGATGAGTGCAATGGACTCAGTTCTGTCACTCGTTATGTTCACCTTCACACTGCCAGCGACGTCTGTAAAAGTGATTTAAATATGCAGCTTGTTTTCCAACATGGCCCAATTTCCAGGGAGAGTAGAAATATTTAAACAATATTTACTATTTGAAATGGATACAGTAGAAAACATCTTTTACACTAGACATCTACGAACTAGACTTTTGATAACATCTTTTTTATATATATATGACTTGTTACAAACCTTACAATCTTTAAAATATTTGTCAGGTATTGATGATCATTGCCACAGTGACAACTCAGCCTCTCTGTTTCTATTGTGTCGACACTGTTAGATACTCATATAAAACATCTTTGTTCAAAAAACAAAACAAACAAAAAAAAAGCCTAAATAAATGAACAGAATGCATACAGTTCAACAATATGCATAACATAGAAAATATTGACATTACAATCGTAACCATACTAAAAAGTAAAATTGCATGGAATTTCAGGATGAGGAACACACACACACACACACACACACACACATTGTACCTAATATATTCATTAATATAAAGATAAATATCCTCAGCAAAACTAAAAATAAGAACTAATATCAAAGTATTTTCCAAACAAATTAAACACTCATTGTCTAGGAAAGAATGAAAGAGTTAAGAAAACACATGCACAAACGTGATAATCACATAGTGCTCTCTGTGTGTTGTAACATGGTGTGAATTAGGCAGCTGCATGGTTAAAAAATGGCATGTTGCATTGTGCTGACCCGATGGTACATTCTAAGGCTTTGGATGAGTAATACAATCAGTTTTAATCTTTCTTGCCACTTTTAACCTGTCCTATCCACTAATTAAATATGCCTGAAAACATCCAAATCACAAGAACAACAAACAAGAAGTTTTAGAGCTCTACTCTAAACAGCCAAACCTTCCCTAGGCTGGGAATCCAATTGAAGTCAGTCCCTCTAGTCTACTCATAACACCTGTTAACAGTAACACAAAATGACTTTGGCTGACTATCTGAAAACAGTTCTCAGGTGTTAAACAAACACTCTTATGTATGTCAGACTACATATTTATACACACACTAAACAGACTCTTCTTTAACAATCGGCCTTGGACTACGCATTTCCATTTAAAAGAAGAACAAATCATGTTTTAAAAAACGAAATCATTACACCTTCATCAGCAGTTGCTTAACAGATTTTTCCATTCAGCCTCACTGCAGTTATGTCATTGTCATATCTTTATCCCAGAGAGATTGTTTTGGTCTCTCACTCAGGACTTTAGGTAACTTAAGCTGATTTGAAAAAGTATTTATACTCCCCTGACGTTTTCACAATTGTCACGTAACAACCACAAACTTCAAAATGTTTAAGATTTTTTTTGTGTGTGAAAGTACAAACAAACAAATGCATGATTTTGAAGGAAAATTGAATAAAAAATTATTTATTTTTGTTTTTGTTTTGATAAAAAGCCTAAAATTGAGGCTTATACATGTAGTCCTCTTCACTCTGATGCCCTCAAGTAAAATTTTAGCTTATTGCTTTCTGAATTTACCTTTTTCCAAAATATTGTTTGTGGCAGAAAGCTAACACTTAATATTACCCTAAATTCACCCCCCCCGATAGTGAAATATGGTGAAGGTGGCATTGAGAATGCTTTTCTTTAATAGAACAGGATGGCAGCTGTGAGTTTATGAGAAAATAGATTGGAGTTAAACACTGGACAAGCAGAAGGACTATTGTAAAAATATGGCCTAACCTGCAATCTTTCTGATGGGTCCTGATTAAAGCAAATAGTTTTTTTTTAGAATGCCTTAGACCTAAAACCAACTAAGAATGTTGCACAATTTTGCACTAAAACTATTTTTAACAAAAGACTAGTAACAGATTTAACAACAAAATACTTTAGATGGAAATGTGTCAAAAGTTGATTGCCAATTGTATTTCTGAAAATGGTGCACCGTTTTGTGCTGTAAATATAAACAAAAGGTAAATTTTGGTTTCTGGTTGCAGCATGACAACATTTGAAAAAATACTTTTGCAAAGTGCTGTACACATGTCTAGGCAGAAAGACAGATTGTTGTGGGAACAGATCCCACAACTGCATATCGAAAGACTGAAGAATAAAGTAATATGTTTTAGTATATTTAGAGCACTAATTAATTTTAATTGAGATTGGACAAGACATGCTGTACTTAAAAATCCAAACAACAAAATGTATTTATATGTTAAAGGGAATTGTTGAATTAAAAACTAACACTTCTCGAACACAATTCCTGTATATTTTGAGATGCATGGCACTTTACAGGGATTTATGTAAGTTTAAAGACATGTGCTTAAGAGATAAAAAGGTAGGCTACAACGGTTTGAAAGACACGTCACAGACATTCAGTTGCTTTCTTGCCTCTGAGTTTGATCAAGCAAATATCTTTCATCACTGTTAGAAGTACAGAACCAGAAAAAGGAAAATCATGCATATGTGGTTCAGTCAGATTATGTTCCTTTTACCTTAATTGAAATACAAGGTGCACCTTATTGTAAAAAAATGAACATATTAACATTCAAAGACAAACAACCAATGAATAAACAAACAACGCACTGAATCAGCCCCAACGACTGCTCCACACATTAACCTTATGTTGACATTCAATAATGTGCCTTGTGAATAAAGGTTGGTCGCCTCTGCAACATGTGAGGCAAGTCTTAATTAACAAATGACAATCTTTTTGTTTTGTCTGTTGTTGTGTGATAGCGTCCATGAACTTGAAACGAGAACCTTTTCTAACAAATTGTTCCTTCTTTGTTAACATGAGGATTTATCCCAAATCAGTTCAGCTCTTGCCGTTATTTGTATGAAGGTGGACCGTTAATCTTGGACTAGACACCAGCACGTTTCAACTTCAACTCCATCTGGACGGGATCACAAAGATATAGACATGTTTTAATAACAAGTATTTGTAGCAATTATTATTATCATTTTTAGGGTCTTGGACACATGAAGAGTTCCTGTCAAAACAATTGTATATGTTCTTTTCATTTGAGTCATGTGGAGAGCCTTTAAAACTGACTATCAGACCTGTTTCAGCATTATCAGTATATATTTTATGTGTCTGATTACTGCTTCACTGCCAGCTGGGTTTGATTGACTTGAAAGAAAATCTTGTGTAAGCATGATTAGACTGGTCGATTGTTGTATAAAGTTGCAGCAATTATTTTTTTTTGTAAAACTCCTTCAAAAATATTACTTGCCCCGTCCCTGTGAGACCCTTGTCAAAATGTCTTGTCTATCCTGCTAAGACTCAGAGGTTTTGAAACGAGCTTGATTTAAACCAAGTAAAGTGTTCAATAATTTTTTTATCTCATTATTGTCCGATAAAATAAAAATAAAAGAAGCCATCTTGTGTCTGAGCACTCAAGACAAACTTTCCCTACCAGCAAAGTTACAGGTTAGAATTACAATAAGTGATTAAGAGATTTGTATACCATACTGCTGTTTCATAGACTTAATCAGGACTATATATATATATATATATATATATATATATATATATATATATATATATATATATATATGATATATGGGCATTCTTAAATGTGTGTGAGATATTGTAATAGGAAAAAGTACATACTGTTCTGAGTTAGACTCCTACATCTGGGTCACATACTTGTGACTAGTCAGATGGTCTGCAGATATTATTGGAATCTGATGAAGAGGAGAGAAGAGAAAATCAGGAAGACAATAAAAACAGAGAGGAATAAAGTATTCTCTTGAATGAAACAAGGACCAATAACACTTAAGCAACATGAAAGATAAGCACAGTGATTGCATATGTGATCACAGATGCTAGAACTGGCGAAAGATCAGAGATCAGAGCCTTGTTCAATGTTCATGCATTTTATGTGGAGAGGAATAGCAGAACCATATAACTTCATGGAAAATAGAAAAACACAAATGTGGAAAAACGTGTGAAAACACTGAGAGGAGGCAAGAGAGGTGCAAACCTGATTGGCTGTTGCAAAGGGAACACTTATGGCAGGTGTGGTGGCTGCAGACATAGTGGCTGGAGAAGCACCGTGCATCATGGGTACTTGAAGGAAAGATCACACAGGTAGTTGAAGACTTAAAGTTGTTGTTGCACTTCATTTTTTATGTCTGTTCATGGACTGCAAATAAACATGAGAGAAGTGTCCAGGTTTATGAAAAATTAAGTTGGCAGCAGGTTTAGGGAGACCTCAACCATTTTTTATTGAGCCTAGCATAATCATGGGTGGACTTGAGCATTTTTGCTGTTATAACAGGGTTAGAAAATGTTGTCCAGGTGACTGAATTAAGCATACAAACAATCATGTACAGTTATACTCAGCATGAGTTTAGAATAAGCTAAAATATGATATTTTCCTTGAGAATAAAGGCATCAAATGTAAGCCCTACATGGTTGCCCTGAGCACAACAATGTTCAGTGCAGAAGTACTGACTTAAGGGAGATGACTTCAAGTTTTCCAGTTTTAGTGAGGTGTAAAGATAAAGTGTGACTGAGCAGAGAGTTCCTAAAGAAGAATTAAAGGTAAATATTTATTTTTACTGAGGTATGATGTCTGTTCACTCAAGCCAGTTAAGCATAGATCTTGGTTTTACATTGATGTTGGTTATTCTGCTCCTTCTCTATCTCATATGGTGGAGATTTTGCTGACTTTTTATTTTCTTGATATATATCAAAATATATCAAAAGAGTAACAAGAACATATGGTCAAATTGATAAAGGGGCAAACTGCCTGATAACATACCCCCACTAAAGCCAGGAAGACTGAATGTATCAACCCAATGTTGCTCTTTTTTTAAAATTTAAACTTGGATTGATTAAGATTGGTTAAATGCGGTTGTATTATAGGTCTTATTGGAAGATCAAAGTCGAATAAAATCAGCATAAGCAGTTACTGAGATGTACAAAAATTATAGATCTGAAATCATCTACCATTTTTTTAAGGATCATTGGTGGCCTGTCTAAATGACATTTTAATATTATTAGGCCAAATTGTCCTGATAAATCTTTGAACAAGATGAATCAGAAAATGTTTAAAAGAAACACGACCTTGGTTTCAAAATTGCTCATATTAGCATCATAGAAAATGGAATTCTCTGTTATATTACAATTTTAAATAAAAAATTTTCTCATGTTGAAAAGGAATTCACAAACAGACAGTAAAATAAAATGCTTGAGAGTCTTTGAGATGGAGTTATAATAAAGCAAGGGAATTAAAACTGCAACAAGCATTAAGTGATTGACAGAGCTGAAATGAATGGACATTTCATTTCTTATTGATGTACTAAAAATTACAATGTAACTTCCAATTGATATTCCAAACCTTAATTTATAATATGCAATTCATATCAATACTGCAATTAAGAGACTTGAACCTTCATTCGGAGTTTTGCAAAGTGAAAAAAAATGTGCTCAAATCATATAGTGAGTTAAAAGTGATCAGAGAGATCACATTGGACTCAAACATAATCAGTAAGGAAGCTTGCACCTACCAACACTTGTTGCAGGTGTCATGCACAATATCGAGCCTGCCCATCATGCATTACAACAGGGATTGGCGTGAATGGTAGGGAGGGAAAAGACAGCAAAAAAGTATTACAAAATTATGGATTCAACCTGAATATGAATAAATTATGCTCACAATAGGTTAAAATGTGATGGTAAATTCTATTTATTCAGAGGTCTATTAATACAGATTATGAGAAATAATAGCATACATTTTCTTGCCTGCATTTAGTATTTAACCAGTCCATTAAATACTAATTATATTCTTGTAGTGAAGCCTATTCCCCATCAACATTTAAATGACCTCCTTTTTTAATCCCCTAAGTGCATAGTTTTAACCTCACAGCCCAATTGAGTTAGACTTATGAGGAACTGTTGGGAATCGATGAAAAGCTATTCTTAGGCTGTCAGAGGAGAATGTTGGCCACAGTGTAAGATGACTCTGCAACGCCTCAAAAAGTACACTCTAAATAAGCTGTGTTTGTGAGTGTAGGTGTGAGACCTCATATTTAATACTTTGTAGCGACTATTTTCCTAACATTTCCCAGCATAGTCTGGAACCCATTGCTCCTTGGGGGGGACTGAAGTCTCGTCCCCATGAAAATAAGTGCAGTTTTGGGGTTAGGGGATAGGCACAGGGTAAGGGTCAAGGATTGGGCTGTAGAAATTAGTTGAAATGCCGGCAAAACTAGAGAACAAAACACATCCTGAGATGAATTAAGAGTTAGAAGCTGCAAAAAACTTGAGATTGAGTCAGAGATTCATTTTTTAACAGAACATTGACCATAAACATACAGGGGTTAAGATCACAACTAGCTAGTTCTCTGTGCCACAACTTTAAATGTACGCAATTTTTTCCCACTCTGACAATGCTAAGGTATGTTGCAAAAAAAGTGGTTGAATTTTCCAGATGTATTGATGGAGTAAGATGTGTGAAGACTTACAGTTGTAACTGCTGCAAGGAGGAACATTTATTGTTTTATTTTTTATGCAATTTTTATGTCTTTTTTTCATTTTATTCATTCTGATTTTGTTCCACATTCCAGCCTAACCCTTCTTTTTGTTAGCCTAACACATATGGTTTCAATCTTACATACATACTTTAAGGTTTCTGAATGTTGTGTACCAAAATGTGAAAAGGTTCAAAAGGTATGGATATTTGACCCACAAAATGTTGCTGTAAAGATCATGCAAGTATTTTAAAGATTCACTAACACATAAAAACACACAATCAGCAATTCTTTAGTGATGCCAACACACACCCAAGTGAATAAGCAGACATTATAATTACAACATTTGCATAATAGCAAAGAACTAAGGCCCTACCTGATGGTATGAAGGCAGCCGGTTGTTGAAACTGCATGTTGGCCAGGGCCTGTTGGTACTGGAAAACGCCAGCATTGAACATAGTGTTGGCACCGTTGGCTTTTTCAAGTGCGGGTCTCTTTGGTAAAGGAGGCAAAACAGGAGGGAGCCCCTGATAGGGGGGGATAACACCAAAATAAAGGGATGGGAGTGATAGAAATCAAACAGTGGTGGCAGTGACAGTCAGATGAGAGAGAAGAAATAACTCTATTAGAAAGCAAACATTTACTTTTAAGAGACCTAATATTTCACAAATAAAAGACGTAAGTAGTGGGCTATATTAAAGTTATCAGAACTGTGCAAATTGTGGTGTTACGGAGCTAGATCTGCAAAATTGCAATAAAAATCATACAATTGATGCTAAAAAATGTGTCTGTCTCAAAGAACTTATTGCAAGGATAAGATATGACGATTAATTTCATTTGTAAAAATACATATGAAAGGTGATGGTACAATATCATCATTGGTCCACGAATGGGAATAAGATATTTAGAGAACGTTGCAATAGGGGCTCCATGGGAAGAGTAATTGACATGTTAATAGTGTTATGACATCTCTTCAACAATTACTCATGCTACATAAAATCTAACATCAACATGCAAATACTATCAAGACACTAACATAGTCCACACCAACAACAGAAGACTCACCGAAAGGTGATGAACCAAATTATGAGTTTTTCTAGCAAGTCAGAAATTCTGATGTTTTACTCGAATAAGAAATGTGTTGATTGAGTAAAGGGGTTCAATCAGTTCATCACTTCTCCATGGTCCCACAGTTTTGATTAATTACTAAATGTATATGTTCAACATCATGGCTACATGCCAAGCTAAAATGTTAAAGGTCATAGTACCAGGTCAAAAGTGGTGTCGAGGGGTCGCTTCAGTGATTTGACAGCCGACTGAGTCTTAATTAGCAGGCAGCGAGCACATGATGTGGCAATTGGCAAATTGGGTTCAAGCGCAATAACATAAACCAGCAAGCGGAGGTGCATCATGGGGAGGGGGGGCAGCAGTGCAGTGTGGGTTGGAAAACAGACAAACAAAACACAAACAAAAAAATAAATAAACAAATCATCGGAATGCAGTTTACAGCTCTTACAAGACTAGAGCATGCACATAGGGTTACTTAACACAGGCCCATTTACTTATGGAAAAAATTATAATTTTTTAAAATTATAGTTGAAGTCAAAATGTTATTCTGCACCAGAGGGGATGATTACTTTGGCTTTTTTCAATTTAATGAATGGATAAATTAAAAAGTTAATCAATATCAATGCAGGTTTATCCAGAACACAATTTCGATAATAGTATTGGAAGTTCACTGGCTGAAGTCTATTGACTGGGCTTTCAGGTAGAAGAGTCAATATTTCTGTTTAAGGGTCAACACTCATGAGTTATCCCTCAGAGCCAAGGCTTCCTGCTCTGTTCACACAACTGTTGAAACTGAATTATTTTTTCCATGTCCTAAGGTCACCATGTCATATTTCGTGGTAGCTCCATGCTCTTGGTTAAAAACTTGAGGAAATTAGGTGTTTCAGGCTGCAGCACCAAGATAGCTGAAGTCTTTTCAAAAGCAGCTAATGACTTTTAAATGTAGAACAGCTATTGTTTAACTAAATTCCCATGTTTATTTATTTCTTATCCTATGTTTATCTGTAAATCATTGTACTATCCATTTCTTTATCCTATTTGAATCTGTGAAGTGATTGTAAAGTGATTGAATATGTGAGAATTGCTATATAAATAAAATTTAATCTGTTATTTTATAAAGGATGTTGTAACATTAGGCTAACAGTAGTTTGAAAAGTAACTGGTGGTATTTCTTCTTCTGCTGAACAATAAAACCGATTATTATATTTATGTCCTAATGTTGTTTATCACAAATAAACGTTTAGCTGCATGTACAATATATTACAAATAACTTTTTTTTTTTTGCCATTTCAAAATTTGCTACATCTTTACAGTAAAACTTAGAGTCAGAGAGAATATAAGACTTCTAAACATTTACAACATGCATCCAATTAATCTTTAAACAGATGTATTTTTTAAAGATCTAATAAAAGGCTTTTGGAGATTTTAAATACACACACATATATATATATATATATATATTTGTTAACCTTGTCATGATCTTTTTTATTATTTCTTTATTTGGGAAATTATATCATATAGTATAAGACCTAACAACCTTCATATTCTTATTAACTTAAAAACATAAAGTAAAAGTTACAAAAATACCCCAGCAACAGGTATTTAAAAGGAATTCTTAAGGAAGCTAATAATAATGCTCCCAGTGAGTTTCCATTCATTTCTGCTTTGTCTATATTTCCTCACACTTGTAAGGTCACAAGGTTGCTGGTGCTTATATCTAGTAGTCATAGGGCAAGACGGTACAACTTGAACAGACCCTTGATGTCAAACGGTTTTACCTTATACTCAAGTCCTAATTTGGTACCCTAAGAGTTTTAGTTATTGTAACAAACTTAATTTTACTAAGGCAATATGTGAAGTTTTGAGTCTGGTGTCTCCAATAGATTCTCTTCCAGGCGAGTTTGGTAGCCAATCAAGATCAGTGACACCACAGTCATCGAACCTGCTTTTGGCAATATTTATATATTTTCTGGGTTGGTGCCAAGTCCTGCTGGAAGAATAAATCAGCATCTCCATAAAGCTTGTCAGCAGAAGGAAGCATGAAGTGCTCCTAAATTTCCCAGTCTGTGTTGACTGTTAAAATGCAACCCAGTGGATAAACACAAGCAAATGACAAACAACCACTGATGGTGGAAACGTCACAATGCAACATCTGTGCCTATTTCCTGTTCCCACAGACATCTAGAAAGATGACTTTGAACCACTGAGTAGCAGTCACTTTTTTTTTCTTCTTAGACCAAGTAAGATAGGTTTGATGATGAATATGTCTTGGAGTACCTGGAAATATGGGACACAACATGTGTATGCTATAATATGGCCGTTATATAGCTTTTATAGATTTTTTTAATTGATGTAGGATGTATGGTACGTTTCTGGGACACGAAACCTTAGGTTGTCATTTTTTGTAAGGAATAATAATCAAAATTACAGGAAATATAGGTTTCATTTCATTTCATTCTGTCTAGTTTCATTTTCTAAAATCAGTGCAGAAAATCTTGTAATGTTTTTACAATTTTCTAGGTTTTTTAGAATGTAAGAATATTTTGTTTCTATTGTTGGCATGTGATAACACTTTAGCATGAAAAGCTGATTTAGTTGAAGCTAATCCTACCTACCTTCTAAATTACATGCACAATGTCATCCTCAGTACTTGGCTAAGCAAAACCTTATTTTGTCTCTCGAGGAAGTGATCGTTGACAAAACAAAAATAAACTGAATGTAATCTCTACGCAGCTCAAGCTAACTAATTATTGTTGGCAGAAATTAAACAGCAAACAAAGCAGCAGAAAAAGCGTGGGCAAAAAGAAGTAGAAGGCTCAGTTACATACTAACAGAACAATGTAAGCAAAGATTCATTGTGAATCTCAAATTGCATGGTGAGTTATACTTTTAAATAAATGTACCTGAGATCCTAAAAGCAAGAAAGAAAAGGCATATTTTTCATATAGGTAACTGCATATTTAAGAGGTTTGGTTGCATGTTTTGATTGGTCCAAATGTAATAAGGCAAATCAAAAATGGATTATATGTAAAAAAAAAAAAAAAAATATGTACGTTTATTTAAAAAGCAAAACTGAAAGTTTTCTTATGTTTCTTTGCATTACCAAGTCTTACAGGTGTAATTACTGGACAGATACCTACCAAGGCTGCGGCAGCCGCGGCCTGGTTGACTTGGTGTTGGGCAGCTTTGATTTTGGCCTGCAGGTGAGCCGGAGGGTGAAAGTACTTGCACTTCTCCCTTGAGCAGCGGCCCTTTATGTGGTCCATGCACACAGTGACTGTATTGTCGTTGGTGTCAATCATAGTACTATCTGAAGGATGGGCAAAGCGGCAATCGTTCTCCCCCCGAGTGCAGTTGCCTCGCTGGTATTCTCTGCATACCTGGTTAACAAACAGAACAGTGAGCATGTTACAACTTTGCCTGCAAAGATGCTGAAGGATTCGAAGACCTTAAACGTTTTCGTATTTTGTTACACTATAAAGCAGTTTTTAAATAAAACCAATTATTCCCCACTGGATTTCCGTTCTGACTTGATATAACAGATGATTTGGCATAAACCCTTTTATTAATTGTATCTTTAGGGTTTTTGTCTTTTTAGAGTGTTTGTCCTGTTGGAAAATAATCATGTCCCAGCTTCTAGACATTTGTTAACTCTAACATTATCTTTCCATTAATCTTGGACAGCTTGCCTATTCCTGTTGGAGAACATTATCCCCACACTATGTTCCACTGTGGGAATGATTTACATCACCCTGAATGAATAGATTTTTCTATGCAGTGACACAAATTTTAGATCTAGGGAAATAGTTGCATTTTATTCTAATCTAAACACAGGACCTTTTACAAAATGGTCTAAAATACATGTACCAAACACTTTTCTTTTCTTTTATTTCCACTTGCTAGTGTTCCATAAAGGACAGATTTGTAGAGTGTACTATGAACAGTTGTTCTGTCCACAAATGTCCCACCTAAGCAATAACTCCCTATAGATTCTCCAAAATCAGCAATGGATTATTTTTTTTCATTATCAATCTTTGGACTGGTGTGAATTTTTTAAAACTTAATAATGCTATTTGCTTACTTAATTCATGTGACAAACCACTGCCACTGAGGTTTTTTACAGAACAGCCTAACATTACATTGAAGACAGACACAACATTTACTAATAAGTGTTAAAGTAAAAGGGAGATAATTTTCAATATAAAATTCAGATTACATTCATAATAAATAAATAATTACATTTTAATCTGCTATGATAAATCCCAATAAATTATAAAGAGTTTGGTTTTGATAAAACAGAATATGAAAAAGGTACATTTGTATACATGCATTTGCATTTAATAAAGGCTCAATCTATTCCTAAACCTCAATACTTGACACAAACCCAAACAGCCTAAAGTAATTTCTTATGGTTGGTTAAATTGACTTGCAATTGTCATTCCAATGAGCATTTTTGTTCTTTTTCCCCAAGACGGACAGAAGAGGGCAGCATCTCCATATTCTCACAGGAAACTATGCAGGGACGTAATTGCTTTAGTCTAAATTTACTGGTTTAAGGGAGGCCCATGGGAAATATGGGGCTGGTTACCCTCAGGGGAGCTTTTAACTGACGCAATCACCTGAAGACACATAATAAATAACACAGAGAGACACACACAGGCTCAATCACAAGCAAATAAACATTTTCTTTTTGTGATTCAAAGAAAAGCTGGACACTAAAGAAGCAGGGAAACAACTTTATATTTATACTTGTCTATTTTCTAAACTGCATTTTAAACATTATTCCTCACAGAAAAATATTTTTTTTCTTTTTGGGCTGAAATGACCAGAGGTTCTACGGCAGAACAAACGCTGCTTACAAGCAAGTTATGAAGAAAGCAACTCTGAAAGGACAGTTCCTTATTCACCAACACTGACATTACATCCGCCATATTCCACCTACCCTTTCTACATCTGCTTTAATTGTTCTTATTTGTATTTTAAAGAGCCTTGTTGTTGAGCAGATGTTGGAGGAGCAGGCGAGGGAGCGAGGGAGAATAGAAGATATTAGTGCTGATGAATAAAAAGTATGTGGCTGACAGATGGTGAACGAGGAGACAAAGGTGCTGCTGAAAAAATTAGACGTAAAAGACGACTAAATGATAACGGATTAGGTGTTCAGGGGCGAGAGGTGTGAACCGAAGAGCGTCTCATCACAGTTATGCATTACCAGGAGTTAAATCAGAAAAACTTATTCACCTGACAAACACACAAAGAGCCTCTTAATAATATTTTCCCTGCACAGTAACTGTCCCTCTGGGATATTTACATCACCAGGACTGCAGGTAAGGAACAAATGACCTAATGCACATGGAGAAGATGTGGTGAAGCAGATTAGGTCTGAGATGTAAAAACACAGTAATTTTCCAACAAAACTGTCTCATGGATTTTCTTCTAGAATTGGACCTTCAGCCAGCCAGAATAAATTATCTACTCACAGGTAAAAAAATCCAAAACAGAAAAAGCTTCATAGCCATTTGCATAGCAATTTGTTTTGGCCTAGTTGTTGCATGACAAATATAAATAAGTATACAAATAAGTGCATTTCCATGGAATTCCTGTAATATTTATCATACATAACATACTCTAGAAACTAAAATGTGGCTGGCAGGTTTCTATGAGACTTTTTCTAAGAAATCTTGTTCCAAAATCACAGAAAGTGGTTAAATAAACAAATGTTTTTTATTTTATTTGCTCTATTATTTTTGTTACACAATACAAAACTTTTCATATTCAACAAACTTGTAAAAAGCTTTTTAGCTCTGTTGTAATAATTAACACCAGGTAGCACCAGGTAGTAGAAAATTGTGCAGAATGTATGTTTTGTAGCTTTTTAATAAAGATCTAATCTGACAAAGACAGCTTCTTTGACATCTTTACCTCCCTTTCTCCTGAATGAGTGGAGAGTCACTGCAGCCCCTCCAAAGTAATTATTGGCCTCCTGGCTTGTTCTCTGATTATTGTTTTCCTTTTCAATTTTAGGTATAAAATTGTGGAATCAGATACTCATTTAAAATCTAATCCTGCTTTGAAGTTTTCTTCAACTTTGTCGCTTTCTTATGGTTTTTCTTGGTTCTTAAACAAAGTTGTGATTGTTTCACAGAACAGCTGTAGTAACATCAGACGTACTACTTTGTGTTTCATATAATACAACACTCTAATAAAATTCACTTATGTTTGACTGGCATGTGTAAATAGGTAAAATATTTATAAGGGTATGATTATTTTACAAAGCCCTGTATTTAAAAATTATTACCTATCTACTTACTTTGCCTAATAATTCCCAAAGAAAAGTGTTTTGGACACTATTTTGAATGAAGACACACATTTAACACCACTGACAACAACATTTACCCTGCAATTAAACCTAACTGCTTCTCTATCTATGAAATCCAATCCGTGCCATTTCCTTTGTTCCTGTTACCTTTGACTCTGCTTGCCTCCAACCCTTCTCTGATGACCAAAACGAGTCCAAGAATCGATTTCCAATAGCCCGCTTCATTTCTCTTTCCCATCATTGACCCATTCCTTGTTGCCCATGTCGTCCGCTTGTTCACCGCATCCAGTGACTTATTCGGCCTCACCCCCATTAATTACCCAGCTACCAAACATTACAACTCAAATTCAAGCTTCCAAGCATTCTCACACGCCTCCTGCCTGCCTCCAACGATTTCAACATTATTTTGCTGCAAGTGTTTCCAAAGTGCAGCTACATAATGGATGAGATTGACTTACTGTCCAATTAGTGAGCAAAGGGAGGGGCGTCCATCAGGCTTTAGATGACTAATTGTTTTTCATAGAAAAAGGGAAGCTTTTTATTTTAGAAATGCACAGTGTGTATTGAACTACATGATATTTTGCCAAACAAGGTTGTCTGCAGGCTGTTAATTGGAACAAGTCTTATGTTTATTGAGAGATAATCTCATTAGTGTCTTTTTCCCTTTGCTTAATTCTTGACAATGACTGAGTTATGGTAATAATGTGTAGTTACCGTGACAGAAACTGCATAACAGATAAATAATTAAAGTCTACAAACAAAAATTGTTGCGGCAAGACTTGCCAAGCCCTGCCTTTATTATTCAAATAGGAATCAGTCTACAGTCTACATGTAACGCTTTGTAAAATATCCCGACAGCTAGCTTTGCTAATTTAATAACTAATCTGGGGCTAATTTGAAACTGACAAAATACTAATGCAGATCCTTTTTTTTCCCCTCCGGGCGGTCTTTCGTGGGCCATAGTGTCCCTTATATAACAGTAAGCTGACATGAAAAGGGGGGAAGACATGCAGCAAATGTCGTGGGGACCAGGAATCGAGCCCGCGACGGCCCCTTCGAGAACTCAAGGTCTCCATATATGGGTCGTGCTACCCCTAGGCCACCACAGCACGCCCTATGATCAATCACCTGTATGATCAATAATATCTAGGTTTTTTTTATGTTCATATTTTCTGCATTTTATCTTTCTGTCATATGTGTGAATTTCTTACTCACCTCCAGTCTGTCTGTCCTCATGAGCTTCTGTGCAGCACCAGCAGGTACTGGAACGCTGGGGTTGCTGGTGACCAGTAGAGGTGCACTTGGCAATATGTCAGCGGCCATCAAGCTGGGTGACACTGGGCCAAGGTAAGGGTTAAATGCAGCAGCTGCTGCTGCAGCAGCACTGGCATTTGTTGCAAGGCTGGGAGAGACCGAAAACATGGGCTACAAAACAGAGAAAAACAAAGTTTTGGAGAATTAAGTGCAATCAACTAAAAGAATTCACAAAAGCTTATTCATTTTACCTGTATTGTATTTGATCAGACAACACAAAGTAACACATATTGCAGATAAAAATATGGTAACTGTGGTGTACATTCTCCAGATAGGTAAGGGAGATAGTTTATTTACAGCCAAGTCAGGTTTCATACTTTGGGGATTGTTCTTTTCTCATGTAGAGCTGATCAGTGGTTAGAGTGGATAGCAAGCTGGTTGGAGCAAAATATGTATTTCTACTATTTGTGGCTCTTCTCAGCTATACCCTAAACACATGATTTACACCTATTAACTCCAAACTTGTTTCCTTCTCCATCAAAAACAGAATTGGTTCTTATCTTGAAGGATCTTGGTCTATTGATGGAGGAGCCCTGCAGCACCATGGACCACCTTGCCGGGCAATATAAAAGTTCTTGTGGACTCTAATGTTAACGTAAGTACTGCAGAGTCCTTTTTGTGACGGATTAAAGCTGAGACGCAGGTAGTGCAAGTTGGGGATAAGGAAATCCTATAAGAAAACTTATGAGCTGTTGCAAGTATCCTCTGTTGAGATCAGAGTGGTGGTTAAACATTCAATCAGGAAAGTAGCTGATGCTTAACATAGGGCCAGAGACACAAGTGAATTGTTTAGGTCAAACTATTTTCAAATTAGATGGAAAACTTGTGAATAGGCTGAAATTAATGAATTGAGCTATTGACCCAAGGGTTCAAATTGAATCAATTGTTTGTATAATTTTCAAAATAACAAGTCTATATTCGTAAAAATAAAGTAAAAAATTTAAAAACCTGGGTCATTTTCTTTCCACTTTATAGGTAATACAATGTTCTATTAAAATATATTGACAATTTTTGACAATGCTACTAAAATCTGCAAGTATTTGTCAACAAAGCTCCTGCTGGTTATGTCACCAACTATCTTTGACCACATGCTTCATTCACTAGAATCACACACATGAAGGCAGCTGTAATGATAGATTTCAAGCTGTGAATCCATACAAGGTGGGAGAGGTGCTACTCTGCTCTCTCTGTTGGTGTTGTGCAGGAATTTAATACAGAAGACATCCTTTCTTAACTCTTAATACTGAGTGAGGGAGGCTTAGGAATAAACAAGCTGACACAGAGCATTGAAAGTTTTCCCCGCACGTTCCTGACCTCAGCCTCCAGACTGAGAATTGTCAGCTGGGAGGACACAGTGAGTAATAGAGGAGCAGCAGCAGCCAGAACTGGAATGCCGCAATCTTCGTAAAGCCTCTCTCCTGCTCTGTTTTTTCTCAGAACGTAAGATATGATGTTTTGAACCAGCTAATTCCTTTGGGTCCCCACTCTGGAATGTCTAAGTAATCCTGATGTTGATAGGTAGACGTGCTTAGATATCCATTTGAGACAGTCAAAACTGAAGGTTGGAGCAGTGGAGAGACATGATCTCACTGGATAACTCACAGTCATGAAATTTTAATAATGCAGTGATGTCATAGAGTAAATAGCTTTTGGCCTTTTTTGGAATGCCTCTTTATATGATACTGCAAATTCTTTCTACAGCACAGCAGTCTGAAAGAAAACTGAACTAACTGAGGGGGTGATGCTGATGTAATGAGTATATTTTCTCATTAAATACTTTCTGACTATAATCTCTGTTGAAACGGAAAAAATGGTTATATATATTCTGTAATAAATCTCTGTACTATTGCACAAAGCTTATTCAGTGTCAGCCCTGAGTAAAGGACTGTATTTGCTCTCTAGTGCTTATTCACTTTCTTCGGCCATCTTAATATATAGTTTATTTCCAAAGCTGATTTAGCCATTTTTCAAAACAGGCTAAAGGGAGCTGTTTTTTTATCCAATACCCGTTCTTAAGAAAAATGCCCGTTCTTAGGAAAAAAATGTGACTAAGATTAACTGTGGGGATATTCACCAATACACAAATTTAAACACAAAATCCCAAATATCTGCACTTGACTCACTTTATATTTTAAAAGGAAAGTTCTTATGTCCTCATACTAAACTTTGTTTTGTGATTACTGTATATAATATCTGTTTGTTAAAGTAATTTTCATGCAGTTTGTTCCTTCTCTACCTGATAAATCCTGTTGATTTTTAAAATTTGTCTCCAAATCTGATGACATTTGAAATAATGGAGCTAACCTATTGTCTAAAAGAATAATTCTACCAATTTTTGTCAAAAAAAAATAATATTTTCTTTTCAGTCCTGTTCATAAATTTGCATGAGCATTTATGTTAATTATTTTGTTTCACTTGCTTGTGACCCCCCCCCCCCGCCAAAAAAAAAATGTGTACAATAGTTTTAGTTAGTTTTTCATGGATTGGCCAAAACAAAAAAGCACAACCATTGCTTTATAAATTGCTACATAATCATAATCATAAAATGAAACATGATACCGGTAGCATTTTTCTTTCACAGACAGAACAGTGATCAGAGTTTATGGTAAAATAAATGATCTAGTCCACAGCCAGAATTAAAAGAATGGACTAGAGCAGGGTTTTCAAACTCCAGGCCAACCACCTTCACCTTTTTTATGATTTTGATTCTAAACATCTAAAAAGAAGCATCTAAAAGTTTTGTTAAAGCTAATGAGGATAACAAGAATGTAAAGGATTATGAGGGGATTTGATGCAGCCAAGAAATGTCAGTAAATCCTTTGACCAGACTCTGAGTCAGCTATTTGTAAAAGAATCCTTCATATTTCTTCTGATCTATGAGATTTTCTAGAACTGCAGAACTGCAGACAAGTATTTTCCTGTACTTTCAACAGAATATGAGAAACAAAGGCTGAAGAATCTATTGCAGGACTTAAAGAACAAGTGCATCATCTTTGAACGGCAATGCCTTTCCTTTTTGAGTATGTCATGGTGACAAAGTAAAGAGAAAAAAGAGCAGGTCGACGACAGCCTGACAGAGTAGGAGACAACAGAAGAAGAAAAACAGTAAGTGAAAGTGGCAGGAGGAGATAAAGCCACAGAGTGAAGGAAGGCAGGCAGGTGAAGTAAAGGTAATAGAACAGCCGCAGACCTTTAGACGAGCTCTACAAAGAGAAGTTAAAAAATAGCTTGTTCTGTGTAAAGTGAAAAACAAATGAAGTCGAGGGGACACCATTTTCAGACATTAGAATCCCCCTTTCCTTCCTTCTCTCATATGAGTTAGAAGTTCACTTCTCCATCCATGCATCTATAGTGTTTTTCATTTATTAATGTGCTCCCATAGCTATCCCTTGTCCCCTAATTTAAATTGAAAAAAAGTGCTTTAATTGGACTCACAAAACTGTGAAGAGTGTAACTTCATAGGGAACTATTACATCTGGCGGTGAGAGATAGTGCTCATAATACTTTTTATTAGATAGTTAGCTTCGACACATCATGCAGTCACAGAACTATAGCATTTGCTAAGTTGTTTTGCTTGTTTAAGCAGATCTCATTTCTTTTTGTTTCACCAGATCCACTAGCAGTTTTAAAGATGCTTCTTATGTGTATCAATGCTAAGAGATGAAATGCCTTGAAGCATGCTCCTTTAAATTAAACATGCAATATTTAAAATAGAGATTTATTTAAAGTATTACTAAATAATTTTTATATCGTCTGAAAAGAATCACGTTGTGCTAATCAGTAAGGACAGAATACATTTCCTAATTAGTTCTCGCTGTGCTGTTATGCTTTTTTTAAATGATCGAGTAACAATTTGAGGAGAAAGTCTGCAAGTGCCCCATGTGGTCAAATGATTATTAGCAGATTTAATACATGAATTGATCCAACTACCCGGCAATGTCGATATTTTTACCATATTACCTCCCACATGCCGAGGTGAGGGCATCTTCATCAACCAAAAAAGATCAGTGCAGTATGTGAAAACATAATAATGCCCAACATTATTAACAACTGGTAGTGGCATTTATATACTGATTGGGTAAATTACCCCGGATACCTTTACAGACACACATTTATAACTTGGCTCTATTGAAAAGATGCATATTTTTATGCTTGTAAATCCAAAACGTGAACGCCTTTAACTGTAATGTTGGGTTTTTATTAACTCCTGAAATTAATTTTTTTTCACTGTGGTGAAGTGTTCCAGAATGTTTGGGGGAATAAACTGTAGCAAGAATAAGCATTGAAACTATTTTTTAGAAACTCCTTTTTTTTTGTTAAGTTTAATATTATTTAAATCACATTATATCTTATAAATTGTTTTACAATATTGCTGTATCTTGAATTCTGTCCTTGTAGCAAATGTGGCATGATTTAATTAAACCAAAGCAGAATTTTCTGCCTTTTCTGTGAATTGACATACAAGCAGGGTTTATTTTCAACCACATTCAACCATACCACACGCCTCAGGTATAAAAACTGAATATGTCAGTGGTTGAATTAATGATCTGCTAGTTTGTACTCATTACTTAGACCACTAACTACAGATGGCAGAAAAGTGCTCTAGCAACCCTGAATAAAAATTAAAAAAAACACTGAGTCCGCTGCACATATATAAAATAATATTGTTCTGATTTGCAATTGATTTTATATACATCAACATTTTTGAAGTTATAAAAACATGCTTCTTCTCACTACTGTTTGTAGCTGTGCTCCAGGGATCATCGCGTTTGCAAGGTGCATCTGTTGGGCCAACATGGCCATGTTTTTTTGCTGAATAAGGTTGTTCCTTCCATTGATCTCCAGCTGTGTCTTTAGGTGGGGAGGGGGGTGCAGGTACTTGCAGTTCTCCCTGGAACACCTTCCCTAGTTAGGTGAAAGAGAGAAACAATGTATGAGGACAGAAGAAAGGAGGAGGGTTAAGAACGGTAAACATGAAATAATAAATAAATATAAAACCGTATCTTATGTCAACTTTCTTTCAGAAGGAAAGAACATTAAATCGAGTTGTTTCACGTTTCAGCTGAGATTTGGACCTAAACTGTAATTAGGAAACATATCAGTACTATCTTTTTTCATAGAGCAGGCCACTAGCTACAAATTAATCCCACGAGAGAAATTAAAAGGCCCAAATCGGGTCCTATACTATTTTCACAAAAAAAATAGGTATTGCAGAAATAAGTGAGTGTGGATAGTTTTAAAGGCTCTTCTTGCTTATTTTTTCAGATTATAATATGATGTGTTAGTATGGTACACAGCTTACAGAGTTTATTGTCCATTTATGTCCCAGTAACCCTAACTTTCATTTGTTTATGAAATGTCTTCAAATTCTTTCAGCTTTCATCAGCAGAGTGAGTAAATTAATTAAAGTTAAGTATAGTTTGTTTGCCTTAGAAAAAAGAAACCATAGCCTTGATTTTATTTATTTTTTCTTTTAAATTACAACCACAAACCTCCATCTAAATTAAATGCAACTTAACCGAGTCAGCACTCTCTAGAATACAATCGAGTTGCAATTTCAGCTGCAATGCTGTTTGTGGTACAGTAGTATTATGCACATTACTCTTCGTAAAGCAGCTTAAGAGTCCGACTTGATTTTCTGGTCTTGTCTCATCTCAGATTACGTCTTGAAGGATAATTCAGCAGCACTAATATATGAATACGTTTGATTGAAATTATGAAACTGTTGCTCTAGACATATGTTTGGAGTTGTGCTTCTACTTTGCTGTATGTTTTGCCCTTCATTTTTTACCCGAACATCATCTTATGAATTCTAAGAAGCTCCTTTATTCTTGATTCAGGCAAAACACTTTCATGCCTTATGGAGTTATTTGCTTTTCCCACGATTACATACAGACCAAGTCAGGGGGTGCACAATTGATATGTGGCCTGTTAATAGGTTGTCCCACGTGGATGTGATACAAGACAGTATATACAAGATATTAAGTCACACATACTAAAGAACGTATGAAAGACAGTGACCTGCAAAAGTGATTCATATCTGCCGTTGTCGGTCTAAATAAAAGCAAACTCTTTTAATATTGTCTTGCAATGTCATCATCCTCATTTACCACCTTTGAGGCTGGCCTGCTGCTTACTTGCAAAGCTCCATAAGTGACTAGTGAATGTCACCTGAATTAACCAAATGAGTTTTGTGTCAATATTTGAGATAATTGCAGAAAAGACCAGACTGAAAAACGGAAGTGGAATCGATACATGATTGAAGCCTTCTGTGAAAGAGGCAAACACAAGCACATGTTGCAGCAGTTTACAGTGTCTATAGACAGAGCAGTGTGAGGCTGGGTGCTTGGTGCTGTGGCTGATTATATTCATCCAGCAGCCTAAGGGGACAAGGAGAGAGTGTAATTTACACTCTCATAATACCAGCTCCCTCAAATACTCCCCCACATAGCTGTAATATCTTAGATGTCTCCTCCTCCTTTTCTTTCCTTTTTGACTCTCCCTCTCTTTCATTTTTCCCATTTTTCGGCTTCAACAACTTCAATATTCTGAGCCGAGCGTTGATATTTACTTTCCTCATTATGACTAAAGAGCAGGGCAGCTGCAGTGCTGCTGTGATCTGCTCAGGTGAACATGGAGAAGGAGTACAACAGATTTTGTGCTGCTGCTCTCCATTTCTTCCTTTGGCAGCCTCATCAGATTGCACCAAGTATCCTCTCCTAGCATTGCTGATGTCTACGTAAAAACTAAGAGTTGGGGTAAAAGTATTTCTGAGAACGATCCAGGGCCAGCCCTGAGACAACAACACATAGACACCTCTCATGAGGAATTAAGGGCCTGGCTGTCATGCCGCTGCTTTACTTACTGAGATTACCTGCTGCTGCGACCCACTAAAACTCCTGCTTTCACATCCACTCTTGAACTCCTCTTTTATTCCTTACACTTCTCTTCTTTCTCTCCTTATTCAGTTTAATCCAGCTCTTTCTTTCATTATCTGTGCCTCAGATTTCCTCGTCCTGGCTGTTCTGCCTGGCTACAGCTGTGGAGAGACTTTGTATTGGAGAGCAGCGATGTGTCAAGGGTTCCTCCGTCATTTTCATTGGCTGGAGCTGAGAGGTATGGTATTCCCAGGCTGCCTCCTGGCCTCGAGGCACACATTAACAGAGCTTCGAGTCTGGCTCATCCCTGCTTGGCTGTGACTATTGATCAGAGATAATTGGATAATGTCTTTTGATTTTAAAAGTATATTCCCTCTGGCAGTCTACAGTCAAGCATTTCATCAGTTAAGCATTCGTACAAACTTGTTTGTTTGTGGGGAATCAACGCATGGCTCAATGTTACATAAAAGCATTTATAGCCTCTGCAAGCGTTTAGCAGGACACTTACTTTGAACAAGCATCCAATCTAAAAAATAACCACTCAGAGAACATATTAAGTATTGTAACTCACCAACAATTTGTTTTTCTAATAATCCTTTGAATATTTCCTAATGAAACTTATTTAATGGAATAATTTATAGCATCACGTAAAATAAAATAAAAAAATCATATCTTATTTTTTTCTTTTCCACAAATCACTATCAAATAATTGAAACATTCTTTCTTTTACATTAAGTTGTCTAATTTCCAGACCAAAGGCCTTGACTTGAACTGGGCCAGTATTGACTGTTGCTATATCAACTTAATTTTTGATCATGAAATAAATTACGTATACAGAATTCAAAATGTGTACGAGTGTTCATCCATCCTTACTTTGTGCTCCAGGTGTCCTGTATATGATTTTTTTTTTCTCTTGTTGAGTTTTGATTTTAAATTGTATTTGTGGATAGAACTACAAAAAGTATCCACTGCCATTGCTTTAATGTGACACACTTGACTGGTAAAGTTGTCCCAATTGATGGCATAAAACATTTAAATAAGATTGAAAGTTGAAAAATGTATTGTTTTTTATGTTTTCCTTTGTATATCTGACATTAGAAATGTATTACCAGCTATACTAAATTAAAATTCCAGGTTCTTCTTGGTTAAAATCTTGCCTTTCAAAAAACAGAAACAGAATTATTGCTTGCATTTATCCACTACAATCAGAAACGTCTGCAACTTTAAATGCTCCTGGCTGCGGGCAATGTCCAGGTAATTTCCTTTCCATTTCCTGTACTTGTGCGCCACAGTTTACACAGTTTCTATGAAGGTTAATGTTGAACCTACTTTTTCTAAACTTCTGCCTTAGCTGTCTGCCTGTTGTTCTGTGAGACATTAACGTGCCAACAGGCTACTTGCAACTGTCTTTCACACATTCCAAATGCTATCTCTTCTTGCCATCTTGTCAAATTACTTACTTTCGGTCAGTTTCTTGCTCTCTCAGACCCCCCCCCCCCCCCCCCCC
>JAVLVB010000318.1:622300-671447 GCA_032876305.1 Orestias chungarensis | reverse complement strand
CACACACACACACACACACACACACACACACACACACACACACGTACACACACACACACACACACACACACACCAACAGTATGTTTTTTTATCTTCACAGGAAGTTAGAATTAAATTCGATGTATTATTTTTTTTATTTCTATAGCCCAACCCTGTACCTTACCCTAAACTTAAACCATTAGTAGTGTATGCCTAAATTTAACCCTAATCCCTAATCAAAATGTATCGGTTATGTTTAAAGGAATGTGCTTAGTCGTCTACTATTTTGGATAACAACTATTCAGCCAAAAGCTTCTTGATGACTATAGATACCTGAGACAACATGCTGAGACATTTGTTCAGATACTACTAATAAATCTTTATTTAAAAACTGCAAAGAGCCACAAAGATTTCAAATGTTTTGTCATGAGTCTTGGTTTGAAAAATTGCTTCATAACTGAATTGCTCAGTTGCATGAATAAAAATGGAAAGTTCATCTGGCACAGAATAAGTGTATGTAATCTTTTAGATATCATGGTAACTCCTACATTAATGCTGAAACTTTTTTTTTTGTATCCTTAACTCATCTTCCGCCAAGGCAGTTTTAAATGGGTCTACCTTCTGGCTGTCTCTTAGGGGTGAAGAAGACATAAAACTGAATTGCAGTAATCTTTAAAGCTTGTGAATAGAGGATAGTGAACATGAGTGTAAAAAATAGATGAAGAGAAAGGATAAATGGATTGAGGCTGGAGAGGGGAGGTTAATTGAAAGCAGAAGACAAGAAGAAGGGCCAGTCCTCGGGGGCTTTGGGGTGGGCATTCTCCCTCTCTTCCTTAATCTGATTTTACAAGTTTTAGTGTGTGCAACTGGGGTGTGTAGGGGTTTTTCTTTCCATCTGAGGGGAGATGGTGCTGTAGACCTAATGAGGACAGCGCTAATTAGAGACTGCCTTGCACAACACAGTGTGACATTCACAGAAGACCCAATACAGCACTTTTTTACCTACAAGTATGCTGCAACCTCTGTAGAGGAAAACCCACTGCAGAGGCTTTTTTTAAAACTTGAACTTTGATTCAAAGCAGATCTTAAAAAAAAACACATAAACAGAAAAGTATTTCTGTCTAACCCCAGCCAGGTCAGTAAGGGAGTATATTGAGCAAAGAAGAAAATAATATCTTTTGATGTTGACATTGCATTTAAAACCTTAACTCCCCATCTCTGTCCACGAGGATGTTCCCATTCAAAGCAGTCAGCAACACACCCTGATTGGTTCAAGCTCAAGGATAGGGTATCATGGGATGTGCGTGTGGGCCTAGATTTTGTGGCCTATTTCCCTCATCTGCCAATTTGTTCAGCTGCTGTCCTGTGCCGTACTCAATAAGAATGCATCAGAGACTTACTTCTTCTGGGGCTCTGCTACAGCAGTTTGAATCTTTATGAGCGGTTTAGAGTTTGACAAAAATGCAGTCATATAAAGGGAGGTTAAGGACAACTGCAGCTAATGAATTAGTGGGTTAGGTGTTTACAAACATGTCTAACATATCTTCCCCAGAACCCTTCACAGAAAAGCTGTAAATGTATTGAGAATAAATTAAATTTAGGTTGAATAACCTTAACTTAAAGAGGACTGAAGAGAAATGTCTACATCATTTTTCAGATTTGTGCACAAAAACAATAGAATAACATGTGAAAGGTGGTTTTGTATTACAAAAAAGGACATTAAAGTGGATATATGCTGGAGAGAGACAACAGTTTACACAGAGCAAGTATGATGTGCAATACACTAAAATCTGATGTGCCAGGGAAACCAACCGTCTTTATTTTTTTTGTGTCAATATTTACCGCTGGTGTTTCAACTTTAAATCTACGACTCAGCATTACAACTAGAGTTGAAATGTATGGTTTCCGTAGTTTAATCAAACATAATTACAGTCTGAACATACTGTTGATATAAATACTTATAAGCTGCTACAGTTTATTTCAATCAAACTGACATGACTCAATTATAGTTGTCGGATTGTTGTATTTGCACATTAGGCATAAATCTAACATAAATCTCCTAATATGCCGGTAGTAGTAAATATGCACAAACAACGCTGTGGTCAGTTCATTATAGACCAGGACAAATCTTCAGAAAAATTGTTAGAAGAGAAGAATCCAAAGTTATAAAGCTGTCTTGCAGCTGGGGCAGTTCTTATGTGATGCAGATATTGAAAAAGTGCTGAAATGGTGCCTTTAGTTAACCCTCAAAAATCAGTTAAATGGGTTCTCAAATCACAAACCTTGTTTGAAATATTCTAAAACTAGTTTAGAATAATCTAGGCTAGGTTTGAAGTGTCAATATTTTGTAATGCTAGAAGTCATCTTGTTAATACAACTCTAATTTTTACGACAGCAACTTTGTGGGTACGAGGAAAAAATTGTTACAATTTCGTCACAGGCAGGAGTAATCTATCCACGATCTCATCACACACAGCCTGCTCCAAATTTAAATATGACGGAAGACAGTGGACTTGGTGGGGCAACCACTTGTTTATATAGAGACACGAATACGAATGTTAGAGTTGTGGATACACCGTTTTGACTGCGATCTTGCTCCATAGAAATTAGCTTTCTTTCAGTCTGTCATCGAATTATTTGCAATGAGGCAGCTGCAACTAATTGTTGATGTAATCGTATTGTGCATGAAAAGATGTCAAATACAGAAAATGCAGACTGGCGAGCAGCTATATAACTTCGGAGAGGTGTGTGCAACTTTGGATGACACAGAACATGCCCATTGCTCACGTTAGTTGGTTAGTCTACTCAGCTTGCAAGAATACACTGTGCACAAACTAATACCGCTGCAGAACCTACACCCAGGACCAGTTGTGTACTTTCTGGGAAATCGGAACTCCTGGTGGCGTCTGGCGACTTTGGGCATCAAGGTGCAAAGGGGCAGGCGCTCCGAGCCTGACTTATCGGATAGTCACATGAAGGTTTGCTGTCTGTCAATAAACACAAACCTACCCAAACTAAGTGAAAAAGTTTAAACAAAAACTCCCACCATGGGTAAGTAATTCAAGGGACCACATTTACACAAATTGAAAGCCTAGTAAAGATGTTTACTAAAGTTTGCATTTTAGATGCAACGTACTTCAAGACTTGATTTCCTCTAGACAGAGGACTCAAGACTAAAGGGATCTGCAAAGTCATGCCCAACTGTCAAAATAAGTTCCCAGCTGCATGATGAAAACCTTGTCATGCATGCTATATAGCTTGATTGGTTTTGGTTGTGTTTCTTTATAATGATTAATATTATAATCTGATCATTTTGACTGCTCAACTTCGAGAAACCATTTTTCATGTTTGTATAGTTTTAAGGAGCAATCTTACAAGGAAAAAAATATATTTGTATGACTCAAAAAATATTGTGCATCTCGCTTTCCATCTGATACATCTGTTGGACTAAAACACTGAACTCCATGATTGGTTAATTTATTATTTGCTTTTAAAAAACAGAAAATAAAATGAGAATTTTTCAGCTCTTTTATTATTTTTGAGGTTTCTCTTTGCCACAATCAGTGTTATAAACTATGGCTGCTCATGTCAAAATGCAATAATGTATACTGCAGTGGGAAGGTATTACAGGGGTTACTATATGTGCTGTGTCTTGTGGACTTTGAATGGTATGAATAACCTGCAACCATTTGAATGCACTTTGGCAGATAGGCTTCTGAGCATCCTGGGGCCTTTTTTGACTTAGTCTGTATGTCTTTCGGTGCGTTTTGACCAGTCATTATCTCAGGTAATAAGATTTGAAAGTAATCCAGCAAGCATTGATCTATGAAGTTTCTCTCCTGTGATGTATTGTCATGAATCAAAATAAATTGTTGTCATGACAAAAAATACTGTTTTTTCCAATGTTTAAGTAGCGTGTGCCATTAAAAGGAGATGGCCTACCATTGAACAACATGCACATGAGATCCACAGACTGCAGTGATGAAGGAAAGAAAGACATTTTTTTTTAAATGGTTATGAATGATTTATAGCCTGTTCATTTTTGATAAAGCATAGGAATCATGTTGAAATTAAAAAAATAAACTGGAAAATAACTCAAAACCTAATAACTTGACTTAGGCTTGCTCTCCAAAGATTTTAGACTTGGCTAATAGTAGCCTCCTGAAAATACTATATAGTATATATAACTATACAGATTTTAAGAGCAAAGGCTAAAATAAGTAAACTACAGTTGCAGTCTAAACCTGGATCACAGATCCAGAAAAGTTTAGTTCCAACGTATCAGTGTGATGCCATTTGCCATAATGGTTAATGATTTGCCCCATCATTAGCTTCCTGGGCTAACGATTTTGTACTCATATCCACCCTAAACATGCTAACTCTGCCAGGCTAAATAGTGCTGTTGGAGGCTTTAATAGGTCTTTCGGCTAATTGAGCACTATAGCTAAAAGCTTTTCTCAGATGGTGTGTCATTTGCGACATGTAGTAGATTTACTGTCTGGAACAGCATTTGTCTGTGAATCTGTCCAAAGGTACAGTTTTTACACTGTACACAGCTTCACTTCGGTTTGCTCATTCTGATTTTCTGTCCTTGGTTCTACCTTAGGTGTCCCAATGGCTTATTTCTCTGCCCACATAAATGAGATTTGTAAAGTTATTAACTGATCCAGGCTATTATACTGATACACCAGGGGTGTTCCAGATTTGATAAATGATTGGAAAGAGATGATGAGACTTATATAGTCACCTTGTATTAGCACACACGGAGAGAGAAAGATGGAGAAGCCATAGAGAAAACATGTTTTTGACCAAATGTACTCTCTAACAGACTGTATGATTATGCACTACACAAGGCTGCAGTGTATTACTAATAAAAAGAAAGCTATATTAGACTATGTGTGTGTCAATGTGTGTAAGTGTTATTGCTAAGTCTGGCAGCAGACACTGTTGTCTTTGTGCTGTGTCTGATGTCATAATTTGTCTGACCTATGCTTGCCAGCAGGAACCTTTAGTTAGGAAATCACTCTGCTAGAGTGTGTGGGCTTGTTTTTTTTTGCTACATTGTGGGAACCATTTTTGAGCTGTGATATAGACATGGACAAAGTATAATGTTGGTCATTCTTAAATATAAATCCAGCTTGTGTTTTATGTTTACGTGTTTTAGCTTGTAATTTGGGCCATTGGATAAAATTTTCGCAATTTCCTGAACAATTCTTGTTCCATATTAAAAAATATCAGCCAAAAGACAAAGAAGTCAATACAACTTCTAAGGGGTTGTCAAATTCAAACCAATAATGAAGAGAAGGACGAGCCAAGGAAAATGTCCTACCTACTGAGCTGCCAGAAGATGAACAGCGTCGACTCAGAATGGACAACCAAGACAGGTATACTGAATTATTTAATTACATGTTCAAACCAAAATGTATTATAAAATTTATTATTTTACAGCCAAGTGATTAAAAATGTAATCACAATAGTCAAACTAATGTTTTAATTATTCATGATTAAATCAATTCCTGTGTAAGTTTGGATGTAAAATATGTAAATTTTACAAAACAAAATTATTATCTCTAACTAAAAATGTCTGTTGACTCATGTCTGTTGACTCATGTCTGTTGACTCATGTCAATATATTAATATACAGCATTGGGATAACAGTTTTTTTTCACTTCAAAAAAGCATAACAAAATGTGTGTGCGTAATACATTTACACTTGAATTTAACCTACTTTTCCTTTAATCAGCTGCTTTTAAATAATAGAGCTGAACTTCTGTTTAGGCATTGGTATTTTATGATATTAATGTGTTAAACATTTAGGTTTATCCCATGAATTAATAGGTTAATAATGACAGGCCTCAAATAAATTTAAAATAAATGACTTCAAACAACAAAATTGTTTTTCTTGCAACCAAAGGTTAATATACCAGACAACACTGATTGGTTGTAAAATGAGAAAATATTTAATGAGAAGCAGTTGTCTGGGAAAGAAAGCTTTGTTGATGTTATAGGTCAAAGTAATGGGTAAACAAGTTTAAATAATATGAGAAAAAGATAATGGTCACTCTAAAAAGCAATTAGTACAATCACAGTATTCAGAGTTTTGTATTCGAACCTTAAAGCCAATGAGCTTGCAGGACTCCATGCTTGCTGCTACTTCTACCAATTTAACATAAACACCATAAAAGCATGGATCCATTCCGATGTTGTCTTGGCATACTTTGGCTGCCTTAATACAAATGAAGCATAATTTAAGCCCCAAGCTTTCCAGAGTATTGTAGCTAACCACATATATCTCTTTATGGCTGCAGTTCTTCCATCTTTTGATAACTACATTTAACAATCTGTTGACTATATGACAAATAATTGCAAACTGCTTTCTCTAACACACCAATGACTTCATGGTGCTCCAGAGGCCTCCATGTTCATCAGGGGTGTGTTGGAAATTAAAATGTGCATTATGGATGTCCACATCATAAATCTGCAGTTACATTACAATGGAATCTTGCCCATATGGAACCAAAATATTATAGATACTAAATTATTATAGTTCTAAAGGCTTTATGTAATAAGGTGGTCAATGATTTTTGGATAATTTGGGCCAAAATGAAACGTATTTGCAACCCCATGAAAATATAAAGAAAATACTGTAAATAAAATCTCTGTCAGAACCAACTCTAAACAAAGAAGCACCATGGTACCTGTCCAGAACAACATACAAGGGGCAAGAGACAGGAGATGAAAAAAGAAACCACTGATTCTGACTAATTCAAAGGTTATGAATATATATTGTTTGCACAATACATCATGCATGGAAGACTGTCTCAATTCCCTCTAACACGGACAGTCTGTGACTGAGTAGAAGGCCATCACCGCTCTTACCCATGCAATGTCTTCCAGCCGCACACTCTTCCACATTGATCGACATCGATCACCCCTCGGCTTGTACCACTTGAGCAAGAAATGGGGGATCAGTGGTCAGGGTTATCACCTTCCCTCTGCCTTCTAATAGTTGTTTTTTTCTTTTTTTGAAGTTCCTCCAAACTCCGGTTAAACAGACTTAAAGGACCAGTGACAATCTCTCTGATTCAAGCAAATATTTAAAGAAACACGGGCTACAGCGTAATCTATGTATCCTTACAATCAGACACACCCAGTTATGTTGCACAGTCTACACGCTGATGCTGTAACAGAAAGAAAGCAGTTGCAAAGATCCTGCACAACACAGCTGCTATTGCCATTTCAGGTGAGCCTGAGAACAGCTCTAATCCAGTTAGAGGCTTGTGAAGAATCACAATGACCAACAGCAAGCCCTTCAACAAGCACTATAACAATAAAAGCGATATTACAGACATTATTCAACCCCGAATATTTCTGGCTGACGACTGACACAACTCCCATTTAATTCCGCACCCATCGCCTGATGTTATTACTTCTCTCAATCCATACCTCATCGATCAGTAGTTCCTTCCTTTCTATCTGTCTGTCTCTATTCAAAATGTCTCATCTTTTAGTCAAAATCACCTCTGTTGTTGACCATTCTTTGTATCTGTAACCTACATGGATGACACAGCTGTTTTCCTTGTCCCTGAAGAGATCGAATTCTTTGCCTTATTTCATGGCATGATAATCTAATTACAGACTCAGGCGTACTCAGGCGAATATACAGCACCAGATCATTAGGGCTTTTGACAATAAAACTTGGCTTTACAGCAGCTTTGCATGCAGGAGCAAGTGAATATGTAAATCTTCATTATTTAAGGTTATTTAATTAGATTTCTGTAGATAGGATTTGTAGTGAAAAGGGAAAAAAGGGGACAAAAACAAAAACCTCCAGTCAATAATAATCATGAAGTATCAATATTGAATGGAAACTGCTTCCAAACAGTGTGGTTTTATGTTGATTAACCCTCCTAAACAGGATTATCTTTTCGTCCACTTACCTCTGTCCCTTTTTGCCTTCCATTAACAACATATTTTCTTTGGCCTTAACACTTGGTGTTTTCTACGTCTACTTGTGCCATCTAATATCCTACCTATGAGCAGCTCTAACAAAGTTGAGGGGAAATATCATTATTTTCATAAGCGTGATATATATCCCACTTTTGTGTTTGTTGCTGATGTGTCTCAAGGACGTGATTTAACGAAGCCTCATCCAACTCTGATTATTTTCTAATTAAAGGAGTGACTGATGGGGGCAATGGCTAAACTCACTAAGGCATGTTTATAGCTGTGGGGGGGACAGCAGACACAAAGACAGTAATCACACTCTGTCGAACCTTGTTGATTTCCCTCCCTTGAGAGCTCAAATCACATAGCAGAACAACATACAAATCTAACACAAAATACTGTCTACTTCAACAAAATAGGTATCAGCATGTACTAAATAAACTTTTAGGTTTATTCAATCTGTACCTGATTGGTGATGAAAGACTGAAGGAAATAGTTCCCTTTAAAAAGTTATCATTAAATAATTCTAAGATAATTTTTGAAACCTAAAGGAAGATGATAGACTAACAATCCGATACCAAGTATTGCAAGTGGCCTGATGCATTTTCAAATGCACGGTAACCAGAATTCAAATCCTATAACCATCTGTTAATCTGTTGTAATTTTACCTTCAACCATACTCTTAACTACAGTATTTTACGGACAATAAGGCGCACCTTGGAGACTTACATTTTCTCCAAAATCAGTTGTGCATCTGATAATCTGGTGCGCCTTATGTTTGCACTGAGTTCCAAAGTCTGTAAAACTGTTATTGTGCAACTTTGGTAAGTGCTCCGTTTGATTTACTATCATAGCATCTTCATGGAATAATTTTTGTGCCACCAGGCCATCTGCAAACAAATCTCACAAGCTGCATGCGGATATTTGCAAAAGCCTCGCAGCTCGTGCATCTTTGTTGCGCCTTGCGTATCTTTGCTCCTGCTTCGCACATCTCCGCTAGCACCTCACACATCTTTATTTTTGCCTCACACATGTTTGTTCGCTCCTCGCTGATTGTGCATCCTTGCTCATGCCCTGCACATCTCTGCACGCTGTTTGTCATAGTTGAGCGCCTATCCGAGCGGCTCAGCGGCAGCGTGTGTGGGTTTCTGCGCAGATGTTTCAAATTATTGAAACCTTTCGAGCTGGGGTGGCCAATTCCGTTCCTTGAGGGCTGGTGTCCTGCCGGATTAAGATGTGTCTCTGCTTCAACACACCTTAGCTAAATAATCAGGTAATTAGCACAACTCCAGACAACTTGACTTATACTGTGCTTCATCCATCTGATTCAGGTTTAGTGGATAAGGGATACATTTAAATCTTGTAGGACACCTGGCCTAGAGGACTGAATTTGCCCACCCCTCCTTCAGATCTATCGGTGCTCTCAAATGAGTATTACAATTCCTGGTTTCACAAAAATCATGCCATAAAATGATTACTTTGATGGAGAAAACTGATAAATAAATAATGTATGTGTATGGTAACATAGTAGAATAAAGTTCAACTAAACAAGATGTTTTGCTTCCGTTACATTTTTTTTGCAGACCATATGTTTAGCATGCGTGTTATAATACGGTGCGCCATATGTATGGCTTAAGTACAGATATAGACCTCATAATTGAGACTGCGCCCTATAATCCCGTGAGCCTTATACAGTAGGCCCAAAAATACGGTAACCAGTGAGCTGTATGGCAGCAATTTGCAATTAGCAAAATCACGAATAATTCTTGCTTGCCAATATTGCCAATCTACATAAAAAGCTCATGTCTCTTTCCTTTATGTAGAAATGTAAATATTGATAAACATTACCAAAAATATATCCTGCCAGTCTTGTGACCCAGGCAGTAGTCCCACTTACTGTACAGGTAAATTGTATGGTTTTTAAAGAAAAGTATATATATATATATATATATATATATATATATATTCTTCCAACTTGCATACAATACAGCTGGCTTTAGAATAGCAATCCAAGCAAATTGACCAACACTGAAAAAAAAGTCAGGAGTAAGAAGTAACCTGGCTAGTGCTGTGTGCCCAAAACCAGATATGTGTTTGAAACATATCAAACCTTTATTGGAGAATAAACTTAAGTCACTCTCAGGAAGAATAAAAACTCTAATGACAGAAACATGACTGGTGATGTGCAACTTCAAAAAGTTGTCAGTCTTGAACTACTGGACTGGACACATGGGTATGTATAATGCTGCTTAACCATTTCAGATTCTTTTATTGACTCTGTTTAGCTCATTTGAAATTTTTTGGCATATTAGAATGATTCATCTTTAAGAAAAATTGTAACCACAACTATCAATGAGTAAATAAATATATTGTAAACGGAGAAAATTCAAGTGACAGCAAAGCTTAACAGTGTGATTCCCGACGGCCAAAATATTCACACTGAAAAAAAAGAAGTCAGCTGTTCAAAAGGTAGACAACTGCAAAAGTCACTGCCAAGTAAGGATATATTCTAAAATTTCTTATGTTCACTGTTTTATTTTATTTATTCATTGTGAATTACTATAAGGTACATTTACTTTAATTTAAGTAACAGAAATTAATAGATAAAACATTTGAAAGTTGACAACTTTTTACTACCTTTTCTTTAGAGTTTGCATATGTAAATACTGATCATAAAAATAGCTTACATGACTGATTTGGTCTTCTCTTGTAGTTTGAATAAAAATTGCACACCACATTATGCTCGATAAGGAAACATCATATTCAATGAGAATGTTATTTGGAGTGAGATGATACACAGGTATGTTTGGCAAGTGAAATGTGAACATTTGGAAAGGTTATTGCTTCAGAGTGAATGTTTCCTGTGGTAACATGTATTTTGTGGTGGCACATCCAGACGGATGTCACACATATCACTCACAGTTCCACAGCTGTCTGACTATCATATCAGGTACCAGCAGTCCATTGAAAAAAAACATCTTTCTGTTTCCTAATTTCCCTTTAAACACCTTCCTGAAAAAGAAGTGTTGGATTTAATATGTGATGTAATCATACATGTGCATGCATAATCAATTTAAATAGAATGTGTTAAAAAACATGGCTGAATTTTTTTTCTTTGTCTTTTACCTTTACAAAGGCCACCAATAGTCTATCAAATCAAATATAGGGTGATATCTTATCATTCCTTGTGATTACTTCACTTCTTTCTGAGCTTTATCTTCTTAGTTGCCATTGACAGAAGAAAGGTTTATGAATATTCTTTTGTTGAATATACAAAGTAAATGGATACGGTAAGTTGATTTGATCGGGCCCAATCTCCAAACGTTGGATAAGTATTATATGACATTGAGGAAAGACAAAAACGATGAAAAGAGGAATGCAAATTTGGAGACAATGGGAAGATGGAGGCTTGGGAAGGCACTAAGGCCCATAGAGAAAAGGGAAGCTATTTCGTAAAATGGACATTAGAGAGTTAGAACTGCACTCAGGGACCAATCCGCCTATAGCTTCACGGATACTCTGCTAACTAACTGCAACAACAACAGCAGAATTTGGAACAGCAGTGGAGGTCACATTTTACGGCTGTCTAAACCTCTAAGGTCATTCAACTTTGTGAGGTAGTGACGCAGATTAGTTATATTAAATGAAGGTTTTAGAGCAAAGTTGAGGTTATAGGCTGAAGGGTAGTTAAAGGTGGGAAAAGGATGAAGGCATATGGCAGCATGATACTTACCAGAGCCCTTGTATGCAGAGCTAGACTGGACCAGTAACGGTAGACGTTTTCTAGGACTACTATTACTACCACAGTGTAATAATAGTAGTAATAGCAATAGTGCTATAAAAACAAGCCTAAATTAATTAAAATGTGGGCTTTTGGTTAACTATAAACCGATATTTAAAAATTTGAGTGCAAATTAACTTATCTGGGATTTTTTACAGTAAGGTTTCACTTTAAGTAATGTCTATGTGCCATCATGTTGTTCAGCAGTAGAATTAGGAAGTTCATATTATTCTGTTTTGAATTACAACTTCCTAAATAATTATGTTGCTTAGAAACCATCCTTTTCAAATAATTTAGTTTCCCAAATACTTGTAAAATTAGAATCAAAATTTTGTTTCCCTTTGGAAAAAACAAAGTATTTTTTATTTGATTTGATTGATTTGATTATTTTTTTAAAAAGCCCTGGATACATTGCGTTACATTAGCAATGAATGTTAGTACTTGTAAAGGTATAAGAACAATTAACCTCAAACACAATAGAATTGCACAGATTTTGCGCCTGCAAAGAAACAGCTCCTTTAAAAAATTTCTATTACAATGAAAAAAGAAACAAAACATGGATTTAGAAAACAGGTACAGAATTATCTTACAGGATCACATCTTACTGGTCAGATTTTATAGTTTTGTCGTCACCTATTATGATGTTTAATCAAACATATACAGTTTGAGAGAAGATACTTTACAGTATAGATATTTGAAGAATGCAAAAGAGATAGAAATAGTTAAAAAATAAATAAATCTGGTCATATTCTTTCTTTATGGCCATGCTTAACTTCTCTTTTCTTATGTATTGCATACGCAAAAAAGTTGTGTGGCATGAAAAATTCCTAGGAATAGAAAGCCACATTTACTAACATTCATGTTTTTCTTTCCCTTAAACAATGTCCTGATCATCTGTCCTTGCCTTTCTTTCTATCTCAGATATGTGATATGAGTTTATGTGCAGATAAAGCCTATTTATCATCCTGTCACAAACGCAGGGAAGGGAGGAAGGCTTTGGAATGCCCTGGCACAGAGAGCAGGGAAGGGCTCCATGCAAGATGCTACGCTACCCAACACATTCCCTGCTGTGTCTGCTCCTGCCCTTTCGAATTCAGCATGCCTGCCTGTTGTCACAGAGCATGCAACGCCCCAGCAACTACACTCATCCATTCCTGCCGTACCTGTAGCAACCATACCCACCCATGTCAATGGAGCACCAGCCTAACACCCACCCAATAACAAAGCGTAAGCCAAGGTAAGCAGCAGACTGAGCTACTTGACTGACTGACAGCTGTAGTTTGCGCTTACACTGAAAAATGCCTGCTTGCCAGTCAGAAAGGAGACAAATTAAAGAATTTGTGCAGTACTTGGAAGAATGAACTATCAGATACCATAAAAAAAACATTGATCTCAAAAATAAATAAACATTGGAAAACAATTAAAAATAAAAATAGCATTTAAATAAAAAAATAACAATTACACAGCAGAAACTATAGAAGAAAGGTTTAGAAAAAAGCATTCATCTCTTAATATAGACCAGAGCACGGATAATATGAATTATACCAAGACCTGAACATTTGCTGATTATAAACCATCGCTATCCAATCTGACTTTGCTTAAACTATACATCAGTTTCTTCTTTACAAATAAGTAACTAATGTGTGTTGAATAAGGGATCCTGAATGCATTTGAATTTTGACGTTTTAATCGTGAAAAATCTGAAAACCATACAACATTTTCTCTTTCCTTGCAGTTATACACAAAACTATGCTGATTTAATAAATCAGCATAAAATATATATTGCGGTTTGCACATTTGCAGGCAATGTAAATGCTGTTAAAGAAAAGACTTTGACAATTTGTTGTTTGTCCTTTTGCTTAGTGTTGTCTTCTAAGATTATACATGGTTGCAAACCACTGTGTCTATATGCAAATCTACAGACACACGAATTCCCTTTTTTTTAATATCAAGGTTGGTCATGTATTTATTGACAAACAACTGAATACATATAATCGTTCATGTATAGGAAAATGAACCAACATCTACTGGTAAGGCTGGTGAAGATTTGAAATACATTTTTAAATACGTATATTTTATTGCAGCAGCACAATCTTAAGTGGAACATTTAGGAGGGTAAAATGTATTCAATTACACAAATCAAAAAGAAATCTTGTGCTTAGAAACTATTGTTCTCAATAATGCCAATGTTCTTAATAAAACAAATGTAGTTGGGGAAGGAGTTTGTTTTGTAAACATTAACTCACTGCTAGAGGAGAGCAACATTTTTTGCTCGCCAAGTCAAAATAACAAACTACCTATTTTAACACAAGTTTGACTAAGGATTGGTTCTTTCGTATAAAGAAACTTGAACAGGACAGAATCTTAGGATATTAGTCTCCTTAGTGTTAAAAGCTACTCTAAGGGTGCCGATAGCTGTGGAGGGTGTTTTACTTTTCAAGGTACAAACATTTTTTATGTCAAAACTTAATAAAACTTTTAAGTGAGATGCTTTGCGGTAAAATCTGTGACCCAGCATCTGTCAATAACCTACTATATAACAATTTTACTGCATATAAAGAGATGTTTATTGAGATTGCAGTGGTGCCTCATAAATAAAAGCTAGTATATAGTTAAATCGGACTATGAATTATTATGAACCTCAGACGTTTACAATCTATAAAGGGCATACAGATTTTAACCAGACGAGTGTTTCATTGGATTTCTTGTCAAATCCCTTAATGTAAAATAGTATTAATGTTGTGGTTTTTTTTCTTAGTTTCATCCACTTGTTTTTTTTTTGTTTGTTTTGTTTGCCCATCCCACTATGCCCAATGCTGCTTAATTATTTTTTCACTCCTTCCCCTGTCTGTGAGAGGAGTTGCACGGTGGGAGTGTGTTGTCTGTGTGCCAGGGCAAAAAAAAGACAGCAAATTACAGAGCCTTCTGAGAACACCCCACCATGAAACATGACCTCAGAATAACACAGACAGACATACAATCACATAAAAATGTGAAATAAACATTACGCTGTCCTACTTGTAGTTCAGCTCACTGATGCGACAGTCACATAGAATCCTTCGCTATGTGCCAACTAACAGTCCTACACTGTGTTTGAATTGATGTGCCTCCGTAGAAAAGTCAGGTTCTGATTCACAGATGTTAGTGCGATTACAGCCTCATCTCAGCTTACTGTTTTACACAAGCACACACCTAAAAGTATTTACTGTTATGTATTAGTTATTTTGCTAAGCCTCAACTTGTCATTGCTATTTCTTTCAGTGCAACGACTGTTTTACAACAGGAGAAGCTTAAAAAACTTTAAAGTATATGTAAGTATACATATACTGCAACAACTGTTGAGCATCTTTACATTCGGTCACATTACAACCTAAAACTTTAATGTTTTTTATTGGTACTATTTCCCCTGGTGTGCAATTGAAGGCCTGTGTACATCCATTTGTTTTTTTAAGGCTTCAGAGATTTTTGGAAGAACATTAGTGAACAAACAGCATCCAGATGATGAAGGAACACACCTGACAGATAAGTAAAACAATTTCAGAAAAATTTAAAACAGAGTTAGGTTATCAAATAATATCATAAGCCTTTGGCATCTCACAGAGCACGATTGCAAACCTACCAAAAGATTCCTGTTGATCTTAACTGACAGGTTGGGTGGTAGAGTATTATTCGGAGAAGCTATCAAGAGAGAAGCTACAAAGATTTTAGAGAGATTATGAGAAGATAATGTGGATCTAAAAAAAAACAGTCCCATCCAAAGTGACTTTTCTCACTTTTCAGGAGGACAACAGCCCTAAACATACAGCCAGACCTACAAAAGGGTGGTTTGGATAAAAGGTTACTTGTTTTCTTAAGAATTCCTTCAAGGATTCTATAAAGTATTACCTAATGCGAACTGAATACAAATAAAAATGCAAAACATGTTGAAAATCATGTGTTCCTTACTTCCTACTGCACCGTTATCTACTGTGTGTTGGTCTTTCATATAAAATCCGAATGAAATACACAGCTGGTGATTGTAATTTTGCAAAATGTGAAAATCCTAAAGGGCAAGAAGATCTAAACTTCTGACAAAGCTGATTTACGATGCAAACAGCAAAGACAGAAACCAAGCAGGAGTGATGAATGAGTATCACAGGTGTTTGTCACACTCACCTTGAGTGAGTCAAAGCAAGCAATGACTCTGCCGTTTTCCACTTGACAGCTCTTGGCTGGGTGGGCAAACTTGCATTCGTTGTCCGGCCGCGAACACGTTCCTCTCTGAAATTCTCGACACACCTCCAGTGTCAGCCACCTCGTGTCCCGAATCTGTGTCACATTCACCGCCATTTCAAACTAGGCAGAGGGGGTCGATCGGGGAGGTTAGTGATCCAGCAAATGGGGGTACCTAAAGGTCTGTATGCTTCTAATAAAACTGGGATAAATAATGAAGAAAGATGGTTTGAGGACATGAGAAAAAGGCTCAGCTTTAGTGGCTGTGTTCCAAGCTTGTGGTCTAAAAGAACTGCGTTAGGGCCTGGGCTCTCCTAAGACCTGGGATCCATCCCAGGAGTAGGTTTATGACTTGAGCACGATTCCCTGTCAACCATGGGTTGTGCTGCAGATGACCATAAAGATTTGTCTTGAAACCTCTCTCCAGATGCACACACAACACCAGTTCTCTCAATTTGCTCTCTTGTCAGCTGAACCATCAGATGAGATGAACGGCACAACACGTAATTGATCAGGCTTTGCCCATGATGAAAGAACACACGTGTGTCAGAGAGGAGAAAGCAGCAGGAACAGAGGAGGGCCGGCCGAGACAACAGCAGTGAAACAATTTTCTTCAACTCGCAGAAACAGATAAAAGCTGTTTGCCTTCAATATCTGTCTGCTGAGAAAGGCTAAGTGTCACACCTTCCTCAGAGGAGGCTTGAGTGGCATAAATTGTAGAAGGAGCAGGACATGGGGAGTAGAGATAGCAGTAGTCAGTTTCAGAGATGGCCCTAGCGGATGGAGCTGGCAGTCATGGCAGCCCTGGTGCTATAGGTGAAGCGCAGTAGCTCCAACGAACTTGGAGAGGAACGGGCAGCCGCAGAGGAGCCAAGCAGCACATGAAGGCAGGTCTCTCTGTAAATAAGTACAGATCACCATGAGTATTTAACACTTAGAAAATAGATTGATTTATAAAGAGTCAGGCATGCTAACAATAAATCCTCTAATACATTTTTCCTTTCAAAACCAATAAAAGAAACTGGTATCTTAGAAATTCAAATCAGAAATGGAAATGACTTATTTTAAACATTTAAACTGAGAAAGAAAAAAGAAACACATGAATACTAAAGTAAGAAGTAGGTTTTCAAAAGCCCCCAGTTGCAATAGTGTAATAATTGATCAAGTTATCATAGACATTAATACCACACTGAGAGCATATGACCATGAAATGTAATGATTAGTAAGTAATAAGTAATCTTATCCCTGGTGAGAGTGCAAATGGCCTCTCAGCTAGCCAGATGATTCCAGCATCACTGTTGGTTTCAAGCCAAATGTGATAGAAAGCTACTGATGTTATAAGGTCACCATGAAGGACAGAAGAGAAGAGAGAGATGGACCAGTTTCAGTAAACGCGTACCTAAAACAGACTCTATCTGATATGTTCAAGATCCTCTACAGCTGCCTTGCAAAAAATTTATCAGTGTACAGAGTTTATCTTTTTAATTACTCTTAATTTTGGCCGAGTCACTTTTTCTTTCCAAACAAAGTTACACTCAGATTCGTATATATCCATGTATGTATAGGCAACTTGCTGATTTTGAGTAAAAAAAACAAAAAACAAAAACTTTGGATGTTTAATTTGGTTCGATAGCTCCAAGGTCCTAAAGTCAGTATGAATAGTAAGAATGAATATTTAAATGTAAAGTTGTATATTGTGAGCCGTGTGGGAACTGTGAGCAGTTATACTTAGGTACGATCTGCTGGGAAGCAAACATTTCTTGTATGAAATTATATAAGTAATTTGGGTTACATCTGCCCCTTTTTAGCTCAATATAAAAAATACTAAAATTGATCGCATCAAAACTGAATTAAACTCCACATCCATTCTTAAAACACACTTTGAGCGGAAGGGGGAACAACCTCAACTGGTTAGGCAAAGAAACTCTATCTATGTTTAATTTTCACACTTCAGAAAAATATAAATCATACAATTCAATTGTATTCAGTTTGATGTCAAGTATGAAGCTCGTTTGCTTTGCTTTCTTCTGTTTGAATTGTCTTATGTACTTATAGAGATTATCATTACGGCAAATTTATTTAAATCATTATATACTTCAGTAAAATCAATATGACAGAGAAGTAGGCATGCTCTTATAATAAAACAATACCACCGTTTAAGTATGTTTCATCATGTGGGTAGTTAACATTGTGCTTTACCGTTAAACCGCTGTTTAAGTGAAAGGTTATGGAAACCTAACAATTATTTTACTACTTATGTGAATCACCTATGAGGAGATGTAAAAATCCTACAATGAATCAATTTTCTAGCATAAGCAACGACTGAGTGTATTCTGCCCCGTTTGATAGTTTGACAAAACAAGTGTTTAGTTTCTATGAGTTCTGGTGTTGGTGGCAAACACAACATTTAACAGCTGTACAACAAACCATGAATTGTGAGGAGATGAATGGACGAAAGCTATGCAGAGAATGTTTTACATTTTTTAATAGATCCACAACAGGATGGAGTGCACAACTCTTTCATTGTTCCAACTTCATTAGGTATAAATAGAAAAAAGTTTGACACTTTTTGACAAATTTTACTGACAAATGACCAGAATGATGTTTCTCCATTTCCTCCAGCACTCAATGAGAACAAAATTTCCATTGAAGATGGTCTACTAACTGTAAGGGATGATAAGAAATGGTGAACTAACAGTTAAAAAAAACTGCAACCAAGGGCTGTAGAGAGGTCATGTATTTAAGGAGAGAGGAAATGTGAGATCAGAGCAGAAGCCCACAAAATATCCAGTAGCATTCTTTATGCACCGAAGTGAAAGGGAAAACGCCTGTTCAAAGTGTATGATGGAATTGAGAGGCTGGAAAATTTTCACAAATTTCATTAGACAGACGTATCCTTGTGTGCGAGGGCAATTGCATGCTAGTTTTCCCAAAGGACTTCTGTTTTCTTTGGATGTTGAAAAGCTCTTGTGCAACGCTGTGCTGAAAACAGTTATGTCAAAATGCAGCCAATTGGTTAAGCTTGGCTCACCCTGTCTATGTATTATTAGTGGCTGTACAACACAGAGGACAGAATGAGGCTTACCCCAAAATAGAAAATGGGAGCACAGTCATATTAAATGTGAAAAATCATTTCAAAGTTATGGAAATATATAAATAAAGACTTCATCAATAAACATATTAGCGTTTGTGAATTATGCATGTGGTCATTTCCCATAGCCAGGAGCAAAATATATTATTATACCTGCAAATCCACAAGCGAGGGTAATAAGTTGGGCTGAACAGGGAGCTCAAGGGAACTGCAGATAATATACACCAGTAAATGCCCCCTTGCCCTTAAAGCATGCACTTTAACATGTAAAGGAATCCAGTACGAAATAATAACAAAACCTTTTCTTTGAAATTGCTGTTCTTAAACTAACCATATAGTATGAACGCATGAGTGATACAATAATACTAGTACCACATAAATATGAGTTGGAAAAAAAAAAAGTTTTGTTTTTAATCATGTGCACATCAATACCATGTGTCACAGTGATGTTAATATAGTTAGGGTTAGTTGCATCATGTCGGCATCTTGGTACAGAACTAATATGTTTCATCAGGAAGAGGTATGGGGGTAATATGGAGCTGAATTCAGGGCAACCACTTGTTATAGGCAGCAACATACCTCAGACTATGGTACATTTTCTGGCAGGAAAATAATGGTAACGTATAGCCAGTGGTACAACATCATGGTTTAGATCGAATTATAATCATGTATAAGAAAAGCCAAGTGAAACTGAAGAACTGGACCAAAATTGAAACACTGTGGCTTGACTTAGAACTCAATGTTCACAGATACTCTCCAGCCAAACTTAATAAATGCAAAAAAGCTTTAGGAGCATGAATACCTTTGGAAGGCACTATAGCAGTTGCCAAAGCGCCAAAACAGAGTGTAATGCCAAGACTAGCACTAAGGTTTTGGTAATCCCTGAGTTGAAGAAAGATATCTTGTCTTGAAGGCATCTGTTCACACTACTCTTAAATGCTTGTATCTGTGCAGTTAAACACACAATCAGCAACTGGAAACAATTGGAAACTAACGGTTTATTACCTGTTTTTTGAATAATTAAAATTAGTCTAACATATGCTGCAGAAGCTGCTGTCATTTATTTTAATTTCATAAACAGAAAGAAAACAAGAATATGAATTCAGGTTAAGTCATTGAATCATATCTCTCCAAAATGCTTTTCATTAATATCACTGACAACAAAAGCAAATCACAAAAGTAAAGACAAATAGCCAAAAACTAATACAAACAAATTCCCCTATTTTTTTTTCTACAATATGTTCTCATATATACCGTTTCTTCATCTACATTTCCTTATAGATATCGTGATTTTTGCTTATGGATCAATTTTCACACAGTCACAGCAGCAGACATGACATAAATTAAAGTAAAGTTCCAGAAAACTGTCTAGATGTAATCAAACACAGTCTAATAGTTCCCTGCTCTCGTGGTATATTTGTAGAAAACCTTTGCATACAATGCAAAAGCAAATGTTGTATGGTAATTTTTGATAATAAATTATTACATTTAATCTGAGGTTGTAGTGGATAAGCACACATGCAATAATGTGTTTTGGTTAGGTGAGACCAATTTAATAACTACAAATCAAATGGTGTCAGTGTCGAAAAGGTAAAAATACAAAATTACCCTTAATTCATCACCCTTACTGGATGAAAGAGTTGTGTTAGCAGCATCATGAGATACAGTTATTTAGAAGATGAATTCAGCTAAATGCATGGCAACTCTTGCAGTTCTTGTTTTTGCATTAAAGTCGAACTTTATGTTATTTTTGCTTGAAGTAGCAGCAAATCTTGAAATTAATGAGCACACTTTGGCACAAATCATGTGGAATTCCACAGTTAACTCAAGCCACATTTGGCTGTGCATGCATATGAAAGCAATGTGCAAAAGAAGAATGAAGAGGAAAACGTAGCAAACCGAATCCAGAAATCTGAAGAACCTATTAACCTTAAATAAATCCCTTTTAAACAGAAACAACAAAAACCTAAACAACAGGGAACACAAGAAAGTTTCCATGAGATCATAAGAAAGTTTGAATATATGTATCTAATTTCCTTTGACACGTGAATCTTTGAGACAAAAAGAGTAAAACAGAGGTGTGACAATGAATGAGAGGATGCAATATGATTTAAACCAAAGTGTCCCAAAAGTCACTGTGTCTGCTATAATCTGTTTAAATGTTCTGGGAATTCCAGGTTGGCAAACTGGTTTCTTTTCTTGCCACAAATTTCGGTATATCTAAAAACAAGTCACACAGCAACATAAGGAAGAGTTAAACAAATGTAACACAAATTGTGAAATGTCACTTGTACTTGAGATTCTTTACATAGTTTATAGGTGCATTCAAGTGGTCTCATTATTATTAGCTGGCATGTTTGGAACAACGTTGCACATTCCTGATGTTTCAGTCCTTTCAAGCACTTCGCATCAAGAGGTAAGTGGTTACTGAGTCTATGCAAAGAATAGAACCAGGGTCCATGTAGGGTAATTATTACCAGATTTGTTTAATATTTTTGCATATTTTTCTAAGTGGTGCATATGCATGCCTATGTTGCATTTTTCGCACAAAAAATAATGAATGACATGTCAAATAATGTATACAACTAGGTTTGGGTAGGAAATAAATTTATGTATGCTTCAATATCAGATGTATAGAGGTGGGCAGTGGCCCAATATTTACTTAAAGCAATATGTATTCACGTGTTACTGGAACACAAGGCAGATAAACAATACTATTATGTGAGTCTAAGATCAGAGGAGCATGACTAGGCTGTTTTTCATCAGATCCTAAAAAGTATATCTAATAAAAAGGCACGCAGATCATTAGAAATGAAGCATATTCACATCTCACTAAAGATCAAGGTGTCACAGTTCATTATGTGGCCTTTTAAAAAAGAGGAAACACAAGAAAACTAAACGAGGAAGATAAGATCGAGCAGGAGAAGGATATTCAGTAATAAGAGAGTCCAAAGGACGATGAGAGCAGCAGCTGGATGTTCATATTACATTGCATAGCCAGCTGACTAGGATATCATCTAAGAGCGACCTTAGCTGCCCTTTCAATGGTTAGGAACTTTAAGAGAAGTTTAGATGGGGGGGGGGGGAGCATGTGAGTGGTTAACTAGACATCTTGGCATTTGACAAGAGTAATTAGTACCATCTGCTAAGAGACAGTGGTTGGTTTCAGGTAGAGACATGTAGGTAAGGTGAACAACAAAAATGAAAAAATAAGAACAGAAAGAAGGATAAGCTTCTATTCCTTACATGTTAGATGACTGTTACTGCATCTAGAGACTTCTTATCGGAATTCATTAAAAAAAAAAATTCTTTAGTGATTTAGATTCTTCTCTATAAACCATTTTCTCTCCATAAAATAGTTTCATCGACTTCTAGGTTGCACAAACTGTGTCATGCAACAAAAACAACTCAGTGAACATGGATCTTCTTTTCTTTTGTTTGTCCTCATTTTATTCACGTATACTGTCTTACCCTCCCCTCTACCTCTCCTTCACGCTGTCTCTAGACTGTTTCTTGTTCACACAGCACCTTATGCTGCAGTATCACCGTAAACTGCTGCAAGGTCATACTTGCCACAGTAACGGAATAAACCATGCTCAAAGCAAGGACAAATAGGTTAATGGTGTCAGGTCCAACCTCATGTCACAGCCATATGGTAAAAACTGCAGAAAGATTCTGTCTTTAAATAATACTGTGCCATCCACATAGAATCATTAGAGAGTCTACAGCAATTAGATGCTGCAGTAGAAAGACGCAGTTGGCGAAGTTAAGGTTCAATATTTCATGTGTTAACTATGCAAAGAATTAAATAGATAGCAACCCTTTGTGCAGATATCCACCAAAGTAAGCACAATGGCCATGTTACACCATTGTGTAAATTAGTCTAGTCCAACCAATCCAGTAACAGTTACAAATGTCTGGGGATTGACATTGTACATATAGAGCTATAAACTTGCTTTCAGATTTCCCTCCACTCATCATTGAAACCATTTTAAAACGTATTTATATCTGAAATAAAAAATTGTATTTGATTTAATTAACAAAAATAAAATGTTTACCTTAAAGGAATTATTTAGATTTCTCAAAGTTGTTGGAAATTGTTTTACTTCCTATAATTAAAACATGTAAGCTTGTTGGTAACTAAATAAGTACAGTGGCTAGCAAGCTGCTCAGGAGTACAGCAGGCATAAAGATGTGGATAAAGGATATTGTCTTTCAAAAGTCATAACTTTTTTTAATTTTGACACTGTTTTGTTTAGCTGAAGAAAATATATGTTTATTTATTATTATTATTATTTTTTTTGTAAAGGTACTTTGAATGAGCCTACTATCCACCAGGTCGGTTGTGACTCAGCAGCTTTCCCCCTCTACTATTAGAGGAAACCTATAGGTTTTCCATAAGAGATAAGCTGTCAGTTTCATAGCTCATAGTTGTTTGAAATTTATCACGGTAGACACACAATCAGCTGAATTGGTATGACATGTCCAACTTGTTTGTAACCCTTGATACGCTGATAAGCTATAAAGGTTTGTATAGACATGTTGAGGGGTACACCTAAAACAGTCAGAACACCAGCAACCTACTTAATGAGGAATAAATGTGGTATTTAAATGCAGAAAAGGAAAAACGTTAGATCCCAGTCATTTTGACTTTGTTCCAGTTACATTTGTAACAAATTATCATTTGAGTAGGCTGTATATATTTATATAGCACACCAAATCTATTTGTGTTTCTGAGTAATTTGCATTTAAAATGCAAAACGTCATAAATTATTTATTTTAATTATATCAGAAGATTATATATCAAGCCTCAATTTTGGTTCTGATCCCGGTGTGGGTCTATTGACTATTATGTAATATACTGTATGAGATTATGATTCACCAATAAACAAAAAAAAATCTGATAAAGCTTTTGTTGTAAATATTGTTTATGCGACACACATACCCACATTTCAGTGCTCTAGACAGATAAGATCAAAGAAAATTACTTGAAATAATCAGCTGTCACAATCAACATGAAATGACTTGGAGCCATGTCCAAAAACACACATGACAGAAACACCAGTCCCCTGGTAGGTGACCCCTTTTTTTGCCTGAAATGAAGATCAATGACCAGAACTTCAAAAGTATAAAATGGTAGAGGGTTGACATGACCTAGACTCTTTGAGATTCATTTTTATGAACAGGCTATCACAAACCTCAAGAATATATCACAAAACTATTCAAATATTTGTATAACTGACATTTCTAAAGCAATACTAAGTAACCTTTTGACATATTTTCATAACTTTTTTGATTATACTTTGACTTACACCTTGTTAAATGACACCTTTCTCGTGGCCTGAGGGGGTCCTTATTGCTTTGACCGGCATTAAGCAACTTTGAGGAGGGTGGCAGGAACCCTGCCACACAAAAACAATTCCAAAAACAACAAATATGCTGACTCCTTTAAGTCAGATGTCACTTCCCCCATTTCTTATTTTCAACATCTTCATATGACATTGTTTCCCCAGAATTAGATTCATTACCTCATCACTATTCATCCTTCACACAGCCAATGGAAACAGAAATGTAGTTCAATCCAACTGCAGGCAACGGAGAGATGAGGATTTTAGGACGCAATGCGCAGGTCATCATGGGAAATGCAGTGTTCTTCAGGCAAAACACTTCCAGTTTTGTCCACTGGCTGCCAAAATCGACCAAAACTGAAACCATTTAGTGTTGCTTTAAAAGTATCAATTTGAACTACATAATATAATGTAAGTTATGTAAGTTATGAGGTTAAACTTTAAGAACAATTTTTTTTTAAACTTTAAACATTGGAGATTTTTTTAATATACTGACAATTCAGAACAAATGTAACCTCTAGACACTAAATGAGACAAATATATCAAATTGATACCATAAAACAAATTATTAAACATGTTCAGTGCATGTTTCAGTTTAATTAAGAGCCTGATGTAAAATGTAAATAGTAAAAAAATCTATATGTTTCAGGAAGCTTAATTAAAGTTCAAGCTAAAGAAACACTTCATGGATATCTTGTCTTCAATCATCCAGTCATGTCAGCGTTGCTATGACCACATGAAAAATCAAAAGGAATTACTCAGAGGTAAACAAGATTAAAATCTGCATGCTGTGCAAGCAGGGTTAGAGCAAAGAAAATATCTTTAAACTTCAAAAAGGGATAAAAATACATAAAGAAGAATGAATTTAAAAGTTTCAACAGCTTTTTGTCTCTCTTCTTTTGTAAAGTATCCCCTTTTCAACAAATGCATATTTACTGAATAAATACCCCCTGAAGTGGCAGATTTGCATAGTTTGCTGCAGAAACACCTGAAGTCTTGAATGAAAGACAGCCATTGGCTTGCTATTCAAGATACAACCATATGAGTAGCATGGGTGAGTGGACACACACACACACACACACACACACACACACACACACACACACACACACACACACACACACTCACAAACACATACACATAAAGTCAATCTATGCCTCCTTTCAGTGATAAGACAAACAGAGGGGAGGACAGACGACAAGTGCATCCAAGTGGCACGTGTGCAATCTGTTGTCTGCACTGTGATATCAACACAACAGTTTAAAGAGTCTCTTGTGCACACTGAAACGGAAGAGTGAGGCATTTACATGAGAGGTTGAAAAGAGATGCAAGAACACACAAATATGCCGTTGGCGTGAGCCGCACATTGAGGTAATGAGATGATTTGAGTGCGCATGCATATGTTGTGCGGGTGCAATATTAATCGGTATGGCTACCTGGCTGTTGTGATACCACAACGGTGTAATGCAGTGCCAGAAAAGAATGTCACTGAGTTCATAGACATAAACTAAGCAATCGCCAGACTTGTCTGCTCCTCATATGAATACCAATGGTGTACGTGTTTCAATGAATGAGGGAAGGAGGATTGAATTACAGCTACAAAAAGAGGAAGATTCGCGAAGACTGAAAGACAGATCGATGGACAGATGGGCAGATTCTAGAGAAAGATATCCAGGGGATATAGAAACATTGCAATGGGGAGAGAAAAAAACACCCACTTTGGAAAAAAAAAATATCCCTCCAGTTTGATTTCACCACATCGGCATGTGGCATTTCAAGCACATAGGCCATTATTACTCATGAAAAATTGCAAACAGCAACACACACACTGTTCTGTCCACAGGCATGCAGAAAAGCCCTTTTAAGGTTAGCTCTGTCACTTCTACTCTGACACTGAAGCACAAATCAACCTGGACAGACATGCAGCCATGAAAATAAAATGATTGTGTAAACAATGAGATGAAAGACAGGCAGATGCACAGACAGGTGGACAGGTGTGAAGGCACAAGTGGCATCGCCTGTGACAAACACAATGGAGATATTCTGTGAATAATGAGACAGGAGCACAGACGGACAGAGAGAAAGAGAGTTCTCAGACAAAGAGCATACATCAACATAAGCATGTGTCATAGGTGACTTCCGAGATGGAAAATCTCTGGCAGGGTAAAGAACTCGAATAGTCAGATGTTTGCTGATTAGACCTTAAATGGCTGAAATCATTTCAAGCCTTTAACATCAATAAGTGGAACACACCGAAGCTGATTCTATTTTGTATGGTGGGAATTTTTCAAATTCCAAAGTCTGGAATTTTAGATCCAATCAGGAAATACCAAAGAAGTGCATGTTCCCTGAAATAAAGACCTCCTGCTTTACTAAATCTCTTTTGCTCAGACACAGACATAAACGCACAGAGTGCATCTTTTACCCAATCATCAGAAAAGCCAATGGGCACAACGATGGGGATAATCTGTACTCTTCAGTTGTCTCTGACCAGTGATTCAGTTTGACACCTTAATCTGTGGAAATCACAGAGGACTTCTTCATGGAGCCAGCTGTATTTTCTACATATTACATCTTCCACTGGTGTTTTTTGTCCAATGACAGCTTTGCAGACTGCAGGGAAAACAGCAATTACATACCAGTGACAAACTCCTTGTGATTTGCCACTCACCAAATGGGTCTTGCAGGACTCCTAGAAATGGCTGTCAATGCTTCAAACTTCATGTGGAACATCCATTTTTAAGACATCCCTCTAATGTAACTTTGATCAAAAAATCCACCTTTTTTCTTTTCATCCTTAAATAACAAAGCAGACTAATCCTTTTTTAATGGTACGTATTAAATGCTAGTTTCCATCACACAAACTCAGGGGCATCTGCATTTGACAGGCTGCCCAACAAATGTTAAAAAACAGCAGGGAAATTGTTAGGTTTCTTCAGTTTGACAGTGAAATCAGAAGGAATAAACCAATTAAGAGGATCATTCTTTCAGAAAATTAAATGTTCAGAAGCAATGACATACATTATCAACTTGATTAATTAAAAATTCAAAAAATAGAATACGAACATTGATGAGGTTTATAAAACATACTTAAAGATAAGAAGTAATCTATAAAAAGAATAAAATAAATAAACTTTGAATGACACACAAAGACATATCTGTGATTTAGTCTTCTAGAGAGGAAGAAAAATCTTAGCAGGTAACAGAAAGGCTAAGTATAGGCTTGGTAAAGTTGCTATTTTATTCGGATAAAGCATAAAAATTGTGTGTATCATAGCACAGTTATGGTAAAGATATACATTAACTTGGAAAAAAAGGGTGAAAATGACTAATATGAAATGTAAACGTTTTAAAATCTGAGCGCTGCTTTACGTACATTGTTTATTTTACACAGTGCAATATCCGCTCTTCTCCTGATATAAATAAATAATGATCGTTCACACCAGATTGGTTGAGAAAATGATGATCGCTTTCCATGTATTTTATTTCAAAGTTTGATCCCTCATACACAACTGTTAAACCAAAGTGGTGAGTGATTCAGTGTCTCTTTGCTCTTGCTATCCTTTACTCTAATGACCTTGTAAATCTGCGTAGAGATACACAAGAGGGAGGGAAAGAAATAGAGAGAGAGAGAAGCTGAATGAGACATAATAAACCCCTAAGCCAAAGAATCAGAGAGAAAGCTGCAGAAAGAGAAAAAGACGAAGATTCGTAAAAATGCAAAAGTGTGAATCAGAAGTAGATGTGTTTGGATCAGAGGCAAAAAGGATGTGTATACAATAAAAAAAGACATAGCACAGACAATTATTAAGGCATTGCTTTAATAATATAATATCATAGAACCACGCAAATTAAGGTTGTTGCAAAACTGTTTTGACTAAAAAGGAAACCCTGTTTGCTTCCAAAAGTATGCATATTAGATGGTGGACCACCCACATGGCTTCATTTACACACAAACAAGATATTTTGTTTTCTTGGCAGTCTTACTGTCTATAAAATACAAATTTCAAAGTTATGGTCAATTTCTTCCATTACAGCATAACCTGTAGCCATAAGCAATAACGCTTTAACCTCATCGTTTGGATGATTTAAATCATTGGTGTTTTAAAACTAAGCTTGTATAATGGCAAAAGTTAAAGGTAGTTTATTTAGTATATAAGATGAACAAGGGCTTTGCTAGAGGTTTTTTTATAATAACAAGAGGGATCACATGCAAAAGACTCATAGGAGGTAAAAGGATCAACACATTTTTTAATTTCAATAATGGATTATCTATAAAAACATTTTATTTCTCATAGAATATAAAAATGAATAAAATATGTATTTTAAGTAGGTCTCGTCTTCTTTCTGATAATTGATTTGTTTACCTTTAAAATTATTGAGCACCTTACATACATACTTGGAAGAATTGCACTCTCTATCTAATAGCTTGTATAGTGAAAATATTTTATATGGCCTCCTAATTCTGCAGCATTAATGAAAGGAGAAGTTAAAAAATGGTCAAACTTTTGTGTAAGTAAATTTACAAAACTATTTTGACATTGATCACAATTAGTACAATTCTTACAACAAAACAGCTGAATTTTTGGGGGGGTATTTTAAATGTTAGTTAAACAAATTTAATATTAATATTTAATATTATACCCCCATATGGCATGGGACTGAGCTCCATTTTATTTCCTCTCTAAATATACAAAGCATAACGCCAATCATCCAATATGAATCATAAAACAGCAACAACTCAATGCTTTCCTCCTTACAAATCAGCCCAATTATTCATACCTCTGGCAGATTTAGAATGTTTTAAAGTATCATTGTTTTTGTCCAAACTATGTTTTTTTTTTTTTTGTGATTGAAAGTGATATTATTGTTTTAGAGTTCCCTAGCCAGATTCATGTGCTAACATCAACATTTAGTGCAAGAACTAGGACTTTTAGCAAACACTCGAATAGGTACCAATAAAGAAAGCAAAGGTCATCAACAAAAGATTGATGTATTTTTTTTTTTACAAATCTTTACCAGATTCACCACTTAATCTACTTTGTTAGATTCCGGATGTGTAACAGTAGATTGCTAAAGTGTTAAACCTTAGGAGCAACATCAATGTGGAGCTAGCTCATGGAGACAAGACTTTTATTTCTCTACAACTCCTTAACAGATTAATCAAAATCTTTAATCATATTTAAAGAACGTGTCAATTTTTTCAGAATAATTCTAACTCCAATTAAAGCTCTTTTTTTCATTTCAACTAATTTATGACTACATTTGAAACTTTTTCTGTCCTTTTGTTCTGAGACATATTCTTTTTAGGCACATTTAAACATATGGCTTTGGTGACATTGGATTTTGAATAATTTCCTGCGGCCAGCTGAGGTATAAACAGCAGGCGTCTTGCTATTAAGCTAGAGTAATGCGGGGAGAATGAAACAGTGAGTTTGTGGTGTCTTCGGTTCATTCATTCCCCCATGTATCAGGATTCAATGCAATCTACAAAAAAAAAGAAAGAATCAAAAGGTTTTCCAGAGAAACTACTGTGTGCTGCTGTGTGTTTTTACTGTATGACTGTGCATTCACTGCAGAAGAAGCTTATGTTTGTCAGCTCAGGTCTTTTGCCACACTACAGCTGCCCAAGACAAACTAACAATGATTTCATTAGGAAAGTAATTAAAACATGGATAGAAACATACATCCAGTTTACTTAGACTCAATACTCAGCATCCAAATCAAGATTAAAGAATATGGTAGAAAAATGAAAAAGTAATGAGGTTTAACAGAGCTATTTTTCTAACTAAGCAAATAGCCCCACACACATAAACAGAGTGAACTGCAAAGACTTACTGTGTCTCTGCAAGGACTCATCTGACTGCCGCTGAGGAGAGAATAGAAAGCTAAAACCTCATGCTTGCTTCACGGCAGTCCTCTCTTTCACTCCCTCTGTTAATGCCCCCTTTCCTCCTCCTTCTTCTTTCCCTTCCCTTTCACCCTCCCCTGACTCTCTTCCTTCCTCCTCCTCCTTCTTCTTTTCCGCCTTCACTTCTTCCCACTCTCTCCCTCCTTCTCTTGGCAGCGCCTTACTGTATTCAGCAACACCAGTCTCCATATAAGGCAGACCAGCTAAACATGTCACACATAATTTATCCACAGCAGGCTGCAAGTTCACCTTTCACAGCCCACACTTGGATCATAAAAAAGAGGGAGGGAAAAGGCTTGAAGGAGGGAGGGCAAAGTGCTGTAGACTAACTTCAGCCACGTTCCACATAATTTCACACTGTGGGAGAGTGTGTGCGCATCTGTTTGGATGCGTGAATGTTAACAAACGCTGACAATCAGACTGCAAAAAGATGCTACGGCAGTCCAGCGTGTGATTCACCTTCTTTGGTTCCTGCCTCCCTGGATCCCTGCCATCTGGGAAGATGCTGTTTGTGAAAGCTGTCCACCTACAAACCTACTTCTCAAGCACTCTCCCTGTCGGTGCTACTGTGTTTAAAACCTGAGTGACAGAGCCAGGAAGAAAAGAAAAAAACAGCACGAATTTTGTAAAGTGAGTGGAAAAAAAGGAGTAAAATCTCCTTTGTTTTGTGACTAAAACAGAAGAATTGCTGCAAGTGAAACTGCAAGAAAAGGAGAGATAAAATACAATTGTCAACAAACACAGAGCCTGCAGAGTGCTTCCTGGTTGTGCCTGTGAGTATCAACAGAACTATCTCTGATGATGTGTCAGTTTCTGTGCCTTAAAAATACATGCCTGCTGACCTCTCCTCTGCCTCTTCCTTCTAAAAAAACTATCACACAGACAGCAGTTGCAAAACTGAAGCAAAAAAAAAGCGATGAGTTACAGAAAAAGACGGATTGGGAGGAATAAGAATAACAGCAGCTCTTGAGTTGTGGTTCTGGCTGGTATTTTCCTCCCTCCTCCACAGCGTCGGTCCACTCACAGGACAGCAAGAGTCACAGCTCTGTTGCCATGGCGTCTAACTCCATCAAACACTACGTCAGGTGCGTGTGAATGTGTGCGAGCATCTGTGACTGTGCGGTGTTTTGATTGTCGAGGTGTGTGTACGAACTGTATGCCGGGTGGGTGTTGCTGAGTGATTCAGAGCCACATCACCAGTTGCAATATATCAGGTCTGTTTGGGATTTATCACCGTATTGGCTTTTGTGTGCATGGAATTGTATGTGAGAGAGTGTGAGAGTAAGGTGTTGATTGAACAGCAGCCTGCAGCTTGCTCTCAAAAGCACCTATGATGAATCTCTGCGCTGCTCATCGTGTTAATGTTTAGCTCCAGCTACTATAAATATTTATCAGTTTGCTCATAGAGCCAGAGCAACGCACCACAGGGCCCGCTTATGTGGAAATGTTGATTTTCGACCCACATTGTCTTGTGCCCTAAAAAGGTCCTGATTCTGCCTTGCCAGAAGATATTGAACTTTTGACAGTTTGAAGTGTCCCATGGCGTAATGTGATCATCTACAAATAAGACTAACTCAGATTTCATTGTTTCCTGTTATACATATATGTAAGTATTTAAGGCAAATTTTGCGGGTAATGTCACCAAATGATCATAATATTGGCCTGTTCTTCATACCTTTTCTGCATTGAAAACTTTTAATATGTATGTGTATATGATGTTGCCAGGATAAAAAAGAGTCTTAAAAGGTCATCTAAACTGCTTATGTAAATAAAATCTATTCAAAATATATTGTTATTTGGGGTATTAAATGGTAAAAAGTAGTTTTCTTTCCATTATTTTAGATGGCATTGCAGTTCACAATTCAGTTACAATTATACTGAAGAAACCTAAAACCTGATTTGTGTTCATGACTTCATCACTTTGTGTTCTTTGTAACTAGAATCATTAACAACCAGACAAATGTTTTCTGCAGGTATTAGAGAAAAATAGTTGTAGTCTATTACCAGCCAACTAATCGGCTGCGTGTTCCTTATTTTAATATATGTAAAAATTGTCAATACATATACACCCAAGAGTAAAAAAACATAAGTTTATACTCTGGGCCTACATAACAGCTTTCACTTACTTCACTGGACAAATTCATGCTGGAAGCAACCAGAGAGTGCTTTGCATGATTGACAGAGTTCCTGCTCATGAGAAATATGAGTTTTAGTGTTATGAATGATCATCACATCACCCCTGATTAACAATATTTTCCAAACTAAACAATAACTCACAAACCAGAAATTTACATCCAAGTGGACTGACTATACTTTACATTTGTTATTTTTAAATTTCATATAGCTATCAAATTAAAACTATAAATTATGTCCATTTTATCATTTTATTTAAACAACGTAGAAAAATGCAACAAAAAAAAAGTAACAATAGTAATGTGTGAAAATAATGCTAATTGCCATTTTTTGTGTTGTAAAATCTGTAGTTTATTAAAAGTGCTCTTCCTGTTTCAGGCTTTTAAGTCTAAAGGTGAGAGACAATAATAAGGTACTCAGGCACAGTGAAAGGTTTTGGACTTGAACATCATTGCTGCAATTGCAGATAATTGCATGCTCACTAAGGTTCTTGCTCATTGCTCTGCTGATATCTGTGTAACACAAAAGGAAACCAAGGGTTTTTTCCTTTGTTTGCATTAGCTGGCAACCCTCATTCTGTTCTTATCAGTACAAAGGCATCGAGTCTTGAACATATGTCCCACATGTTCCACACCATTAAAGGCAGGCATAAGGAACAATGTTTAATAAAAGAACAAAGGCAGGGCTAGTTTGACAAGGAGATCTGGTTCTATATATCATCTCAATCCTTTCTGTCAAGCAAATCCAGAGCTCAGCTGAAGAGCAAAGAGGTTCCACCAGGAGAGCTTTACAAATCTATGAGCAAGGACAATTCCAACAGGGAATCCTGGTGTGTTTCCGATGGGTTTTCAAAATTCACAGCTGGCCAGTGCTTCTTTCCTGAATTTGTAATTATATGCACCTGATCATGTAGACTGCCTGTGTCTGAAATGGGCAATTTGGGCAGCTTAGTGTACTGAAATCCAACTTATTCTGGATCTTAAGAGTAGCACTGTCGTGGACAATTATGACGTTTATCCAAAAAAAACAAGATAAACACCAGTATGAGCAGAACAATTGTAATTTATTAAAACAAAAAGAATAAAAAATAAAAATAAAGAGACAATTTAAAACTTAACATAATTCACATAAATAATATAAACGAAGGAGAGACAGACTGACTCCAGAGCAGGATTAATCAGCTATATTGGATGGATGGATTGATGGATGGATTGATGGATGGATGGATGGATGAACGGTTGGATGGATGGATGGATGGATGGATGGTTATATAAATACCATTTAAGTTAAATCTAATTTTGTTGTTCTTTATGGATGAGGAAATCAATACAAGAATAAACATGTTCTGACGTTTATTTTGGACTAGTCAAAATTAAGTAAATGGTAAAGGAGTTTTATAAATTCCCAAGATAACTGTCAATCTAACTGCAAATCTAAATGTAAGGTCACAACTTAAATGCTATACTTAATGTTAAGAGTTCTGTTACTTAGATCAAAGTCTTTGCCACCAAAATGATGGCATTGCAAAAAAAAATATTCTATAATATATGTAATAAATCTAATTAAGTGTTCAAAAAATGTAACTGAAATATTATTGATATTTTTGGAAATTGAAAATATATATTTTCTTTAAAAAAATGGCTTCCAGAAATCATGTAAAATCCTAACCCTGTAAGTAGCAATATTTAAAAGCTTATATTGGAGTCATTAAGTCATTAAAAACAAGGTTGAGGAGGGACGCTTTATTTTTCCAGTCACTATACAGAATGTGTTTAGAGAATTGGAAAACCGTTATTTTAAATCTTACAGCTACATCTAAATGCTTTTCGATATGTCCTTTCTAAACTGCCATGGAAATAAATATTGTTGTGATACTTTAATTTCATTGTATTGCATAGACTGTATTTAACATGAGAGTATGAGCTGAAGAAAGGAGCTTCAATTGTAACTGGGGGATTTCTGCTGGTAAATAGCATAGCGTTATACACTCTGGGCTAAAAGATTTTCTTTTTGTTTGATCTGTAAGGGGGGAATATTTTATTTAGATTTTTCCCAGACACAAAAGGCTGTTTGTCTATTAGTGCTCAGTGTAAACAGATTCCCACATCAGCATGAATCAATCTGTTAAAACATTTAGGATGCAAAGAAGCCACTGTCTGAAAGCTTCTCTGTTATGTTATACATGCCAATTGATTTAAAACTGGATAATCTTAGGACAATGAAGGTTTGTCAATTTTTGAGTTGCAATCAATAATTAATTTGCAAATTATCAGTTAAATTTTTGGCCAATGCCAATTGTTTTTTGGGGGTTTTGATTACTTTTCTCAATATACTACTGAAGCACAATTCTATGACACTGTTCCAGTGGGGTGAGACCAGATATTTCTTGTCTGTGTCCCAGAGTCATAAAAGTCAAGTGTTCCACCCCTAAGCTGTAGCAATCGCACTTTCCAGCACGTCTGTGTCTCTGCTGCAACTGATATGGTCACGAGCCTTGGTGGCAGTTAAAACCAAAAATTACCCATAAAAGAGATGCAGCGTTTTACGGATTAGCTCACACTGGTTTCATATGGGGGTCTTCAAAAAAGTTTTTTTTTTTTTTTTTGCATATGATATAATGTGGTGGAAGACTTCTAACATTAAAACCAAACTTGTTTGTGTCACTAAATCAGACATGTTTGACCAGAAAAGCTACACATTTCAGTTTCACAGTTGACATTGAAAACAACTGTGAAACTTAAATGTGTAGCTGATCCCTTTAACACATAATTCATGATTTTCATAAAAGTTATCCTGTGACCTAAACTGGTCTTGTCACAAACACTCAAATTTGACATCAGTAAACATGTATTTCCACGAAAAAAAAAAAAAGCACCGCTTAAAACCTATTAAGTGTATTTAAATGTATCCCAAATATTTTGAGCATTCTCCCTGGGATCATTGCTTTTCAGTGAAACAGAAAGGAGGCTGTCAAGAGCAACAGGCAAGGAAGTTGTCAGAATCATAACATGTCAAACATTAATAACACAGGGACATCTGTGTGGGGCTTTACTGAGCTCTCCTCCTGTCACTGGGCAGTAACAGACACAAAAAAGGATCATCTTGTATAATCAGCAGCCGTCTGCACAGTCGGTGTGATGTCTCCTTACCTGCTCGCTTCTCTGTGTGTGTTTCTCCTGCGCCCGCTCTGGCCGTATGGGTGTGTGCACACTCTCTGACACACGCACTCAACCCCTCAAAAAGGATCTAATGTATCTGCACGACTTTAGTCCTGCAGCGTGCAGTGCATGACGGGTTTTGCTCTCCCTGTCCTCTACTCCATCCTATGTCTCCCTCTGTCTCTCTTTATCTCTCTCACTCCCTCTCTTTCTGTTGGCAGTGTTAGAGGGGGATGTCCTCACCTCCTGTCTGGAGAGAGGAGGGCAAACTCATGCGCACATTGTCACACACACACACACACACACACACACACACAAACACACACACACACACACAAACACACACACACACACACAGTTGCAGTCACGCAAGCACGATTCAGGAGAAGATTGGTGGTGACGATGGCCGCGGTTTCGGTTACCATGGCAACAGCATCCCTCCCCCTTCATCTTTTGCTCTTCTGATGCAGTTGAGGCTCTCTTAGAGTGTATTCTCCTTAAATCAGTAAAGAGAGTAAAACTAGTAATGATATATATATAAAAAAAAAAAACACTGTGCTTCTCTGTATGTGTTTTTGCCATCGAAGTTTAGAGAAAAGCTGAACAAGAGACACAGAAATTACAAAATACGGTTGTTGACATGCTGATAACCACCTGTTGCTCCTGTCTTCTCAGATAAAGACAGGGGAACAGAGATAGCTATGGATAGGGCTTGTGTGCATATAGATGCATCTCTGTGTTTGTCAGAGTCTGTTTCTGTTTTTGCAATGGTTACAGGAAGTTGAGTATAGTTCTGTTCAATGGTTTATTTCCTCTTCTTCATTGCTCTTCCACTAAAGTAAGCCTGCAGCCCTTTGATAATACAGCAGATAAGTGTTAAATTGCCAAACAGGAAGGCTAAAATAGGGAAGCAGTATGAAAGTAATGGTTTAACATACATGTATTTATCAGCCAATTTATCTACCTAGCTGCCTCATTTTCAAGTTGGTTGAAGATAAAAAAAGACCCAGACAAGAATACCTATTTATTCCTTTTGGCAAAAAGAGTGACTTAAAGGGTTAAAGAAGGAAAAGAGTAACAAGAATGAAATAATTACACAGACAATATTTTTATTCAGGTTACTACCTTTGTGACAGAGTGCGTGGAAAGCCTTCTTCTAGCCTAGCAGGTCAGCAACCTAAAGCTTCAGCCTGCAGAGTAAGTTTAAACCTTCAATTCTTATTCTTCTGAACCTTTTAGCTGATTTTATGATTTGAACGCTTTTTTGAGTCTTCTTTCCTGTTTCCAGAAATCTCCCACTCATCTCCATATAAGATCTAGCCAAGCAAAAGCATTGGCTGGTACTCTTGATTGCGAACATTGCGGACTTGAAACTAAATAGAGAGATAACACTTAATTTGCATGGGGTACTCTGTCTCCCAGTTGTTAACTGCACTGCTGTTAATTTGGAATTATGTAAGACGTCAGTTTACTTCTTAACTGGTTAGGAAGATAATTCAGCCAGCAAGAAGAAAAATACAAGTGTGACTCAAGTTAGCTCAACTTCTATAAATTGTGTACACTTGTCGACACATAACTGTGTTTCCAGGTATGTTTATATACTTTATTGTCTATGATTGGATTTGATTTGTGTAGTAGATGAGGAGACCTGACAACTCATCATGTTTATGGAGATTTTCTGTATAAAATGAATACCATTATGTATTTGTGTTATTGGTTCAGCTTAGATATTGGTGTTTTGGATGCATAAAGAAACAAATAGCATTTGTAAATGTATATTTTTGCTTGTTTCTTGGCCGATCCAAGGTGTACCCTGTCTTTTGGCTGATGACCGCTGGAGATAGATGCCAGCCCCGTCTGACCATGCTAGGATAAGAGGGTATAGCCAGCGGATGGATAAATGTTTGTGGGTTTTTGGGTTAGTAGATAATAATGTGGCTTATTTTGAACCCTGGATATGTGTGGTATATTCACATATGAGGGATGTTTCACATATCATGTTAACTTTTAATCTAAATGTGTCAAAAGACATCTTCAGAAAATGAAACATTTACAAGTAAAGCTGCTTTTCGCTATTAAAGATTTTACTTTAACACATGTTCTACTGAAAACAAAATAAAAAAACAAAGCAAATAAAAACAAATAAATAGTTAATGGGTTTGCCTAAATTAATTTTTTTTAATGAATCATATTGTAATACCACAATGAAAAGAGTTTCAGGTTTTATTATTCAAACTAAAACTGACACAAATAAGTGAAGGAGACTTTTCCAATGTATTTTTGTTTTCTGGAGGAAGAATAAACCGGTTGGGACTCCTGCGGCCCACCTAATGAATGGTTCTTGAATTTGAGGGAGTCTGAGCAACTTGCTGTGATTTAAAAGCTAGTATGATTAGTCTTCTCAATGGGACTAATGGCAATAGCAGGTGTCCACTCTATGTGCCACATCTATTCATTAGTGATATTAACATTAACTACCTGCACACACACACAGACACACACACACACACACACACACACACAAATCCTCACTGTATATTGGAACTATTCATTAATGACTTTGCAGTGGCCCTTCAGCACAACGACCATTTATTAGGTTTATGAATAATGATGGTGGTGGAACTGCTGATATAATTATTTCTGCCTTCTGACTTTTGTTCACATGGATTTCAATTTTTACGACTAGCATGCATGAAAGGGATATTTCTGACATGCGTAGTTTCAGCACACCTAACCCTAGCACTGTCTGTTTGAATGAGAACATATGATAAAATTATATCAATGCCAAAAAATTGTTGTATTTATATGTTTATGTTATTTAAAAACTATTCAAAAGTACGTTTTAATCAGATACCCCTTTAACTGTTTAGTAACAAGTAGGTTTAGAGCACTTTCAAGTATAGGTAGATACTAAATTTATCACTGAGACAGTTTTTAATTATGACTGATTAATAAAATAAAAAATTATGAAACATTGGCACTCATTTTTTCAAATAATAACAATGATAGCTGAGGTTGTCTTTATCAGATACTAACTATTGGCTCCCAAATGATCTGTATGACAGTCAGCTCATGATACCTGTTGCTTGCCAGCTGTCATCCGCACCAATTTGAAAATACCACAGCATGTGCATTTCTTTTTTGAGTATTTTTACTCATTTAAGGTTCATAAATCCAAAGGTCATGGGTTTGAATCCAGCCCAGGGCAAAAAACTACACCACAGCATCCAGTGTGGGTCCTTAGGCAAGACCCTTTGCGCTATTGCCTACCTGGCGCTATTGCCTACCTGGCGCCTGCAAAATGGCTGCCTCGATGTGGTTTACACCAAAAACTATTTCCTACGGGATCAATAAAGTATACATTATTATTATTTATTATTATTATTAAATAAAAGGAGTACCATGTGAATTGTGTAGAGCACAACTGGAACATCCTGTACTAAGTTTTAGGATGTCCAAATCTGAATGCAAAGTTAACAAGTCTGAAGGACATAGTACATTATGGTTTATCATCATTTTTCAATAAGAGTTATACTTAAAAATAATGTATTAGTCTGCTTAACAAAATATGTCTAAAACTAACAAAAGTAGGAGAAAGTTAAAAAAGTACAACCAACTGAAAATGCTATTACCATATTTGGGTAGCTTCAAGAAAAATATAAAATGTCCCTTTGAAAATGTATTACAAACCTAAGGACCATGATTTATCTGACTTCAGCAAACATTATTTTCTTCCTAGTGCAGTGTTAAAAGCTTAATTTTAGTAATTACGGCTACCTTTTAGAGTCTGTGGGCAAGGTCAGCGCTGAGCTGCAAACAGCAAGAATTACTAAAAGGTAGAGAACGAGGTTAATTAAAATTTGGAAACATTAGGTACAGCTGTGTGCAAAGATACAAAGTTCCATGTAAACCCCTGTCGAGACAGGGTGTGGAGAACCTTGAATTTGAATGGCATTTAAGCAGAATGAGAATAGATATAAAATTTTAAAAGGTTTTGTTGTTTCAGGCTAAATGGTTTTTATGTCAAAAAAATAGTGCTGGGTAAGCTTCTGAAGTGGAAAATAAACGTATTAAATCAAAATGTAACCGAAATAAATATTTTACACATAAAGTAATTGTATATGTATAGAGTTGTACCTAAAAGTGTCTAGTCCCTCTTTCAATGCAATTGCCTTTTTCTGTAAAAAAAAACAGGCACGGAGATGCATGCAAATGATAAAAAGTATTTTAGAGACAGCAGTTGTGTTCTTTTCTTGAAATATTTAACTGTACAGTCCGGTAAGACTATTAATGTGATAATTTGCATCAGCTGTAGCTCAAAAAAAAAAGTTTTTGTATCTAATCTGTCCAGATAGTATTTTTTGCCAAGGCAATTTTTTTACAGTGCCAAATGATTGGATACTACAATCTTGCTCCTACACACTTAGGGATTCAAGTAGAGTATGTCTCTCAGGTGGAACCATATTGTTTACCTTTCTTAATTATGCTTTTCAGGTAAAATGCAAAAATCTAAAACCAAAGCCAGATGATAATATTTAGCATTGGGTAGGAAACAATGGAGGAAAAATGTGGGATTGTTTTTTTCCGTCTTCCACAGCAAGTGATGCTGGTGGGGTAGAAATCTCTCATAAAATATCATCAAAATCCATAAGACTGTGATTTAACAACAGTATTTACATATGTTAGCACTATTTGTAGTAGGAATTGACCAGAAATCAGCAAACAAATGCATATTTGGAAGGTAAAAATTATTATGGAATCATAACAACAATACCATAACAGGTTTTACAAATTTTGATTATTGGACTTTATAAATGTCATTCCAAATGTGGTGTATTTATTTAGAATTTATAGCAAATAAAATATGTTGTAATTATGACTTATGACACAAGCCTGCTATCACTATTAGGGGTTAAAACTTCCACGATAAAATATTTTTGTTTGACTGAGACAAACATTAGTTAGTAAAAAAGTACACAGTATCAAGGGATAAAGGTAATTTTAGGCTGGGTTCCTAATACTGTGACAATAAGGCAATACTTCCCAGAGCCATTTGTAGTTAAACCAAAGCAACCTTTTCAAAATCGTTCTGATGGGCAAAAAAAAAATGCATTAAGATAATGTGGTCTGTGGATTTCCTGCTGTATGTGGCTGACTGTCTGTCTGCCTCCCACACCAGGAGCTCATTATCTTATCTGCGTACCACCCCCCTATAAACGGTCAACATTGTGCTTGTCGGCTAATTGGTGTTCGCTTCTGGCTTGACAGGGGGACACTGCTTGAACTTAGCTTGTTTTAATTATTCTCCTGAACTCTCACTCAACTATGTTTTCTCCAGGAATCAAGCCATACAGTTCTGCTCTTTAGTCTCCACACTTCAAAAGGCACTTACACAGTTTATGTGTTCTGGGAGCTCCATTCATTTTCTATTAGTCAGTTAGGGTATTAAATGCTTACCATTTTACCAACCTAATTTGTAACCACTGTGGAGTCCTTCTGCAATTCTTTACAACTGTGAAATTAACATTGGTAAGATTCCACTGGAGATCTTTTTATTATTGTTTTTATTTCCAACCATCATAATAAAAGAACAAGGTATGTCTTATTTTACTGTTTGGATGTATAGTAGATGCCGTGATTTCTGCATGTATTAACGCCATGGGTTACAGCTGTTTAAAAAGGTATAAAATAAATTTTTGGTCTGGCACAGTATTAGACAGACCTCTTCTCACAGTTACAGCTCATTTACATTGACTATATATTAGGCAAAGGTTGTCTTTTTCTGACCTATAAAGATAAATACATAGCTACTGTCCTGTAATGTTATGCTCTGTTGCCTATTTCCTTTTTAAGACTAAGAGAATTGTTTTTCAATTATGTCATCATTATTTAGAAAGGAAACAGGACGTCATGGATTTGAACGACAAAAGGGCTCAGTGATTCAGTTACACAAGAAAAATACATCCACATTTTTAAGTTACAATTAAAATATAGGAACTGTTCGGAGTGCACTGGTGATTTTGTGAAAATGAAATGAATTCTTATATGCATGATAGAACATTGGGAACAGCACAGGGAACTGGGACCACTGGAAGAGGGAACAGAGCAGTTGAGTTGAGCCGGAGGTAATATTTTACATGGATCAAGTAATGCCCTGAGATTATGCTTTATTTCAGGTAACGGCACAGACATGTGCAGAGTTGTAACATCTCCTTAAAAAAAACACACAAAAAAAGAAGTTGTAATTTCATCTGTGCTGAACTTATATTCAATGTTTTTAAAAAGAAATATTGTTTGTCAATAGATCAGTTTGGTTTGCAACTGAAGGTGGAAATGCGGCTTGCTGACATAGAACAGACATGCTTAGTCAGACTAGTTTGCCACAATCAAAATAACATGATTGGGGCAAGTGTTTACATGCACCCCATTTGAATGATCAATTTGCATAAACCATCCCTCTCACTCAAGTAACGATTTCATTCGGATTAGACTGAATCCGACGTAATATTCCGATGAGTGTATTTATATAGCACATTTTCCTTCTGAATGACTGTCCCAATTCCAATTACTTATGTAGTATAAACATACACTGTTACACTAAAGGGTTACACGATTTTAGTCAAATAGGCTTCAAGGTAACAATTTTCCTAGCCGTTTTCTTAGCAATGTCACCTTATTTGCTCAACTTTTCTTGTTTTGAGATACAAATCCAGAGTTATTTCTTTGATTGTTTTTGTCAAAAGGGTTTCCAGCCACTGCTGGGTAACTAAAAGAATACTTTTATGCAAACAAATACATTTCTGTAATAAATACAGAAGGCTTATCTGTAAATAATACAGTGTAACGCTGTTAGATAGTGTATGCGTTTACAAAACTCTTTTCTAAAACACTTTACATACAAATTACTGTTGAATACTTTAAACGTGGGAAGTTTTGACTTTTCTTATAACATAGGTATTTTGCAGGAGTGTTATGTGAATACCTGAGGCTACATCGAAGATCATTGTTGAAAAAAAGCACATACACACACACAAACGTGTTCAGCTGAAGAATGTTAGCATGCAAAGCAAACATAGTGGGAGTCAACGAATCTCAGTGGATTTCCCTTGGTATCTTGCTCTTGGTAAATATGCATGAGTAGGATCTCTGGACCCATCATAGCTTGCAGATAGAGGTTTAAATGTGTGTTAAACTGTGAGAAATTATTTAATTTCCCTTTGGGATTAATAAAGTATTTTTGATAAATTGATTGATTGATTGATTGATTGATTGATTGATTGATTGATTGATTGATTGATTGATTGATTGATTGATTGATTGATTTGAAAGACATAAAGAAGTACTGAGTATTGTAGAGAATATGAACATAAGAATGGATGCTGTAGGGTTTTGGTAAAAAAGGAAAATGTATTACATTGGAACAAAAAAGCATTGCCATTAATAATGCAAGATGATACAAAAGTGCAGCCTTTCCAACATGTGTTGGAAATTGTGTTGACTCACTGATATTGGCTATTTATGTAATAGTTTAATTGGTAAATGAGTAAAGATAGGTAATGTGTTGATAGTCATCTACACATCACCTATCAGGAAATAGCTAATTACTTAACTTGAAGTATGACTATGTCTGTTAGCAGTGTTTAATTTCTTAACACAATATACAAAATAACAATCTTGTTGACTCTATACTTTTAGAATCTCAACAGAAGCCACAAACAGATATGTTCATGGCAATTGTTGGAATATCTACCTTTTGCAACCCTTGAGCAAACCTGAAAAAAAAAACCTTGATGCACTAAAGACAACCCAGGAGCTACATTGGCCCTGATCAGTGTGAATCTCTACAAGCATAACATCTGCATATTTATAGATATATAGCAGGATTTGAAAAAAATCTTTATTTCATGTTCCACACTTCACTGCTTCTCTGGGAATCCACTTGGACATCTCCAGCGGCTGTTCATAAATGTAAGGGTGTGATTGTTAGTATAGCAGCTCATACTATCATATTTTAGTAATATTTTTGTATCTTTTATTTTCATGCTTAACTCCTAAGAACTTTACCCTTCAACTTTGCAAGGTGCTTAGGGAAGCTTGAATACAAAAATCTCACTCAAACATTTAACCGATTCAGTTAAAAGAGTAAGAAAAAACTAACTGGGTACATCGATTAATCTACAGTTCAAGAAAGAAAGTCAAGCTCTACTTTAATGCTCTCCAGTTATATGTCCATGTTTTTTTTCCAAAAGAGACATATAATAATACAGGTGAGTTTTGGGTCTTTCCTGGGATCAGCTCACAATTGTCCAAGCCCAAACAATTTCCTTCAAACTGCAAAAGCCTGTAAAGGTCACTTAAAGAAAAATAAACTTCCAATGTAGTGAAGAAGCTGTTATAATTCAACTTCTTTGGTGCTTGAGCATCTAAGCGTGTTTTTAAAGCTTAGTGCAGTCACCTTTTGGAATAAAAAATCTCTGGTTAGTAAATAAATTACTCTATCGTTCTATTAGTCACCCATTCTAGTCATCACTCACACAAAAGGCGCTAAGATAATTTCACTCTGTTAAGGCAGAGACTGAAAGGACCAGTAAACCTCTTTTCTGGTTGACAACCAACGCAACCAGCTTGATGGTTAATGAGTTTTATCAGCTGCTCCCCACCTGAGCAGCTGATAGGTGTGAACCCTCAGAGTTCACTTTGAAGACAATATGCCATAGAGTGTCATAGACACCAACTTAAAAAAAACTTAGACACCTCTTCAAAAAAAAAAAAAAGTTCAGATCCTGGGGTTTCCAGAGCAGGCATGTCTCCTTTCCAAGAGTGCACTCTAGGAAAGGAAGTAGGCTTGACTTCCGGCCTAGATTTAAACATAACTGTTGCTTTGGGCTATAAAAGATCCACACACACACATCCAAATATCTGTTTGACTTTTTTTCAAGTTTAAAATAATCAAGGATTACATTAAAAAAAAATCATTAATACATGAACGATGGTCAGAATTATTTCACTGTAGTTGGAATATTTTTAGGTAAAAAACAAAACAGCTTTTTTTTATGTTGAGAAAAACAGCTATAATGTGGCAGTAGTGTTGTAAGAGTTCAATCTAGTTATAATACATGGAAGTAATAAGCAGAGACTAGTTCAAGGATGTTTGTCTTATCTTCAAGCTATGTGATTTAAAAAGCCGAGAGAGAAGTGTAGAACGTGACTTTAAAATGTTTATTATAAGTTTGCAGATAAGGTTCACTGGACAGAGCATTCACTCATGATTTCTTTTTTCAAGCTAATTTTTCCATCCTTTTAAATAACTGTATACATATCTGTTGGAGAGGTTGTCATGGTCCTGTCTAGTGGCAAGACGGGATACTGTTTAATGTGTGAATACCAAACAGAGTTTAAGACATAGATAATACCATGTGCTGGGACTTTTTTTGGAAGTCATTCTATGTTTTCTAGTCATTATGTGTTTCAGCCCTGGCAATAAAAATGAAAAAAATAAATAAAAATCAACCTCACTCCTGGGCCATAACCAGCCTACTCTACCAGCAAACAGGATGACTACAGTAATCATTAAAGCTCAAGCATCCTGTTATGGCAAAGTCAAGCAACTGCTGCTTTCAAGCAGCTAGGGTTCAGTCATTATATAAACTGATATATGTATGATCCATGCTTTTTTAACCTGTAGAGCACCTTAGTAAACCCCAGGTTGTTCTTGAATGTGCTCTAGAAATTAAGGTTGAGTTGAGTTGAGATTTTGATATATGTTTTCTGATTAAACGGCAACATAATGAAGTTAATGTGCCACAGCTTTGTTGAAGGCTGTCCTAATACTAGGAATGTATAAATTTTACACTAGGAAAACTGTATCATTATATTTTTTAAGGAGCTCCTATTTGATTTTCTTTTTCAATTTCATTTTTCATGTCCTTTCCAATAACATGAAGCTTGAGATCAATAGAAGTGTCTTCAAATTTGGTTTGTGGATTTGTTTTAGAAGTTGCTTTGTTACTTTGTTTTTTGTAGTTTTTTTCAGAAGAAAACTAGTGATTTATTTATCAATAAAAAATATCTGCATAAAATGATCTCCAATCCGTCCCAGGACATTAAGGGGCATTTATTATTTTATTTTATTTTTTTACCCATAAAGCATTACCTAGAACTAAACAACTTTAGAAACAGTTAGAACTGTTAAAGCACCCCATCACAATTTATACCAAGAGAAAGAGGCAGAAAAGGTTACAGAGTAAAACTTTCTACTTCCTTTTATTGTGCCATGTTTAGAACTTCCTATGAATGACTAAAGGAAGTCTTAAAATCTGTAGTTTAGTCCTTCTTAGTTTTAAATATCATCTTCTAGTTCTGGCTATATGTTTAGGGTTATTGTGCTGCTTGATGGTGAATCTCTGCCCCACTGTCAAGGCCTTTGTAATATCTTACATTTAGTTCTTTCTGACTTCTCTGACCAAAGACCTTCTTTTTTAGGTTTTTATTAACTTTTTTCACAGATGCTGTTTTTTGGCTGCAGGCAGCGTCAGCAAGAGTCTGTAATTCAGTTGAGGAATGTCCTGTGTCTTCATTTACAGCCTACAGATTCTTTCACTCAACACAAGTGATTTATTTGTAGTCTACTTGACATTATTCCCATGAACCTCAGGATCTTTAGAGAATTGTTCATTTTCAGTCTCCCTGCGTCCAACTTTGATTTTGTAGTTTAACAATCCTGCCACATTTAAGGACAGAAAAACCTTTTGTCATCAGGAGGTCATTGCAACGAAAGTATGAAAAAGTGAAAGACCATCCAAATCTAGGAATATTGTTGGACCTTTACAGTAACTGTCAGTGTGATCAGTCAGAGGAACAATACTCTTTCACAGCTGTTAGCAATATTCTGCCTGCTTTATTTGCCTCTTGCAATTATTTCTTTTTTATTTATTTTAAACCTTTACTTAAAACCTAGTTAGACCATTGTCCCTTGTCTTTATATTTGACTGGAAATGTATGGTATCCCTAATGAGCTCAGGCTCAGCCCAGGATCTCCTCTCAGTCGAAAATCATTGCAAACAAGCCAATTAGGGAAATTTATTTCCTTTGCAGAAAAGCAAATCTACTCTACCCAACTACACCTAACCCCTAAGTGCCACTCTCATTTAAAACATTTATATCTGGGATCTCCTTCTTTTCCATGATTCCAGTCAGAGGTCAGTCTCTATCTCGAGTGAAGTTCAACTGTCTTGGTGTCATAAGTGATTATAGGATGAAGCAGGAGATAGGTAGAGGGATTGGGATCTTGTGTTCGGTAATGCCCAGTCTACTGCACGTGTGACAGTTTATTTAATTTAGGTCTAATACATGTTTGCAGCAGATGACCAAATAAAATGATGTGAAAATTAAAAAAACTAACTCTAAGAGCTAAGATTTCTCAACAAATTAAATATTCTCACTTGCTTTTTATCAAGCTTAATGTTCAGCCTTCCTAAAGTGATCATATACTGTATTTTCTTTTTTTTATTATTGCTAAAAATAATTCTGAGAGGTGCTGGGCAGCTTAATAGACTAATTAACACAAATCCCTAGAGTACTGTAACAGCCAAATTAAATTGAAAAGAAAATCTCTTTTTGCATAATGGCCCATAAATCTTTTTTTTTACTTCTCTCTATGTACAGTACTGTGTATGCACACTGCTTTTTGATCTGTCTGTTTTTCTAAAAGCACTGTACAAACATGCAAATCTTTCTCACACCCAAATACCCTCAAGAAATGTTTTTTTTTTCCATTTTGACAACCTTTTTTTTCCTTTTCCTTAGCAGACAGTAATCCCCTGCTGCACCACTAATAGCATTAGGAGAGCATATCCAATCCCTTTAGTACCCCTACAGGGAGCTCATAGATCAGACCTACCCTAAGTCACACAGACTGAGGGACTACACTATCCATGCTACCCGAGGAAATCAGTGCATTTTTCTCAACTCATTCTTGATTAAGAAGTTATAACATAAAATTGAATTACATTTTGAGAAACACAAGCACAATGTATATTATACTTTGAATTCCAAAAGTATTTAAACGTCTTGCATTATCCTATTTTGTAATCATGGACCTCATTGTATTATATTAGGTTTTTATGTGATAGACCAATGCAAAGTAGCAGATTATTGTGATGTGAAAGGAAAATGACATTTTTGTTTGTTTGCTTTTTGCTTACAAATAAAGGTAATCTGACCCTCTAAATCCTTATTTTGTAGAGCCACTTTTTTCGGCATATCTCTACCAGTTTTGAAACCTGTAAATACAGGTGAAAAGCTTTCTTTTTTTAACAAATTCTATTTTGCTAAATAAAGTTGAGAAAAATAATATTGACTAGAGTGTGTCTGTAACTTTTTTTTTTACTGTGCCACTGTAATGCAAAAAAAGACTACACTTTAAATCATGTAGTTCTAAACCTTTTAGTTCTGGCTACTAAAGCTAAACCTTTTAGTTCTGGCTATATGTTTAGGGTTATATTCCTGCTGGAGGATACACACATTTTGTCCTTTCTGACTTACCATCAACTCTGACTGGCTGATACAACGCTATCCCCAGGGAAAGATGCTGCCTAGAGTAAGTTTCACCATGGTGATGATGTGTCCAGGGTTATGTTTAGTTTTTCGCAGCACAAAGCGTTTTATATGTAGGCAACCTTAAAGCATAAACGACAAAGGACTGAAATCATAAAGAATATACACCAAAGTTGTTTTCCAGGGTTAGTAATAAATCAGAAGAATAGTAAAATGTACAAAATAATAAAACATAATTGTGTTTTGTGTAGAAAAAAGAGTTCTACAGAATTAGTGAAATTTTCCTTTATTTTATCTGTAAAGCAAACATACAGTGGCCAATCAATGTTCAGGTGAACAGTAAACTGAATCTCTTACCAAGGTAATAAGTCACAATGTCTTATGGGAAGTCGGTCTTGCTCTTACTCTCCTTACTAATTTAAGAGAATAACAGATTATTATGTGCGTTTTGAATTAAGAAACTGTTTAAAATAAATTTAACACAGTATTCTGGACTGTAATTCAATACATACCCTCTGCATGAGCTCTATTTGAGCTTGTTCTTGAATTATTGATGTCCACACAAAGCCTACATGCATTCTCTGTTTGCCCTATGTAAAAACATTGTATATACATGTCTCAACTTACAGCACACGCTTCCGTCATATGTTTATGCATTGAATGGGGATGGTAATAGGCATATTAATCTTACAAACAAAAAATGCCCAAAACCTTGAACCACAGTATTTTAAGGCAGACTGAAATCCAATAAAACCAGTTAAATACTTGTTTGCTCCTCTTTCATCTAATGTATGTCAGCCTGCCAAACACTACTTCTTGACTACAGCTTTGTCACTCAGCCGTTACCGATTGCTTACGGTGAGTCACTGACTTGAAACTGGGATGCAGTCTACCACAGCATCGGCTTACAAGTAATCATTCTACTATGCAGAGTCAATAATGCTTATTTGTCTCTCTCTCTCTTTGTGTGTGTGTGTGTGTGTGTGTGTGTGTGTGTGTGTGTGTGTGTGTGTGTGTGTGTGTGTGTGTGTG
>JAVLVB010000318.1:591059-622200 GCA_032876305.1 Orestias chungarensis | reverse complement strand
GCTGTGAGCTAACAACTGTAGATGAAAGCTGACTGTCTGGGTTAACTCAATTATTTGGTCTGCTAGTCACAGTTCTTAGCTTAATGATGTTTGATCCAGACTACTGATGCAAGGGCCAATGCGGAATTGCTGATGATTGTTTTGTCACATGTTTTCTGTGCACTTTGCATGTTTAGAGTTTCTAACTTGGCTCAAGCAAGTCTAAAATCACTGTAGCAGACATCTGTTTAGGACATCTTTACAGCGTTCAAACCACCGGCATGCCTCAATCCCAGCTCATGTAAACACAGCCTACCATGTGTGAGCACTCCTTCGTGTGTGTGTGTTATTTACACAGACTGGATAAAGAAATATGACAGGAGCCAGACCAGAATAAGGCAAATATGGAACAGAAACAAAGCAACAAGAGGGCCAAGGGTTGTTCCAGGGAGGTCTTTTGGAGGCCAAGGTGTTGTCTGTACACAGAGGTGAGTGGGAAGCAAGACTCTTGCTCAGGAATGTTTCAAAGCTGTTTGTACAGTCAGCAGAACAAAGAAAAGGCCTAGATGTTGAATATCTGACAAATATTTGATGCCCGGGAAAATGAGACAAGAAGAAGAGAGGGATGATTGGAATACATACAAAAAATATCTAATACGTCGAGCCTTACATTAATATTGCATGAAGATCTGGTCTCAGGTTAGTAGAAATCCTGGAAGATCTCCCCAGACTAAGATCAAGAATCCCTCCTGCTGAAACACACTCTTTCAACTATTTTTATCTTCTTCGGTTCATGTTTTCTCCCAGGAACAAGATCCGTTTCACACATAACATCTATAAAAGCCAAAAATGTGTATATGTGTGTGTGAGAGAGAGTCTTTGAGTGTATCCACTAAAATAGTAAAGTCAATCATAACAGTCATAAAAGTTAAGGGCTGAAAAAATCATGTTTCCTCATAAGACTTTTCAACCCAAGTGAAAAGCCTACCAAATGGATATAATATATTTAAATTAGTCATGCATATTTTAAATAATATAAAAATTCTGCTAAATGTGTACAGTATACACCCCACTGTCTTTAATATTTCTATTTCTTAAAAAAAAGAAAAAAACCACTGTTAAAAGTTGATGCATTTCTTCATATTTTTTTGTTAACGTGATATTTCCATGCTTTTTTTAATGTATCTTAGACACAACAAATATAGATTCCACAGATTTAGGTGTATATTCTATTTATTACCATAATATACCATTTCATTAATAATTAAACCAAAGACCATCACTTTTTTGTTTTTTCAGCACTTGTGATGTGGATTTTTGATGTGCAAGTAAATATGGGTTCTTGCGTTTTTAAAAGTAGAATATCAGACAGTTCTTTTTTTTCTACATTGGAATTTGTTTTATTCTTTACAGGGCAACACCTGTAAGAACGGGCTTAGGCTGTTTTTAATATTAAAGCTGTAGTTGTTTTTTGTTTTGTTTTTTGTCAAAAAACAAATCAATACGAGGAGAGACACCAGAAATCACTGAAACATCCAAAGCTGGAAGTCAGTATGAGAAATATTATAACATATGGAGTTTTTGTAGCAGATAAGAGCCTCTATGTTGTTCTTCAGGACATTTTTACAATTTTTTTTCATCTAGAGGTATCTAGTTTATTGTTACCACAGATAATGTAGTGAACTCCGCTCTTTCAAGCTCTATTCAAATGTAAACATTTGAAGATATCTACAATATTCTACAATATCTACAATAGTTCTTGCAATATTTTTAAATTTTTCAGTCAATTTTTGGTCTATTTTTTAAAACGTATACACATGTTAATCATGAATTTAAAGCTCTGCTGACACAGAGGACATATCATCTTTCCATGAAAACCTTGTTTCAGACTTACAGGGTGTGTGACTACTCTGTCAGTTATTTAGAAAATCTGAATAGGTGATCGAATTAAAAAAAACGATACCGTTAAGAGAGACCTTTAAATCTTTTACATAAAATCAGAATGGACACTGGTCAAAATAACTTATATTTAATTATATCTATAGGATAGAGAAACAGAGAGGCTTTCAGCTGAAATAGGAAATGTTTTTGAGTTTTTAACTTTATTTTCCGATACTTACCTATAAAAGCAGAAAGCTTAATATATAAAATAATACATCCATGTAATTACCTGCACCTTCTTTACAGCAGAAATCCATTTGTGTATCATAAAAATTTTACTTAATGTTTTTGAACATCATGTAACATTTTTATATTACTTCCTTCCCCTAATATAGAAATTTTGATTTCCCGATTATTTTTGAGCCCTGTACAAGGTTTAGGATCCATAATTGATGAAATGTTTTTACTGAGTAAAAATTCCAACAGGAGAAAACAAAAACGAATTGGTGTTTTCCAACATCTTTCTCCTCTTGTTACTTAAAAACAACCACTGTCTCAAAATGTTTTTAATGTTCAGCAAACTTATAACCTTATTTTTAGGCAACAATACAGAGTGTGTGTTCTGATAACAGCTCTATGAAAGTCAGATTCAGGCAGATGGCTACACAATTGAACCTTGCATAAACATAGCAGAGTCTGTTAAATCTTCTGGGAGACTTTCTGACTCTAGAAGGGATTTTGATTTTGGTTTTGCTCCTCTACAAGCTGTTCGTTTAACAAGTTGTCTTGGTTACAAGGTTTGATTACAAAGTTATTGCACAAACAAAATGATTAGGACCACACACCTCAGTATTAAAAGGTGTTCAGATATATTAGTTTTTCTTAGTTTTGCATTTCAGTTCTGCATTTTAAGCACTAAGATATTTACTATGTTTTAAAGCATGAACTCCACCTCTAAATCAATTTAGCTGCATTACCTATGGTCTAGATACCCAAAGATGTAGACATTCTCTCACTTTTATGTATCTCAGGCACAACAAATATGGATTCCCCAAGTTTAGGTGTATATTGTAATCATAAGACCATTACTTTTTTGTTTGCAGTACTTGTGATAGGGATTTTTGATGTGAAATGAGATATCGTTTATTGAATTTATAAAAGTAGAATAGCAAACAGCTCCTTTTTTTTCTACATATGATCTTGTTTTATTCTTTACAGGGCAACACCTGTAAGAACGGGCTAAAGGTTTAATGCTTTTTTTAATACTAAAGCTGTAGTTTTGCAAGGACTCGCTAAGCTTCCGTGTGATTTCCTTGTGCTGTAATTGTTTATTTACACACTTTTTTCTTTTTTGGCACAATAAATTCAATGATGGTGTGTTTTTCTAAAACACACCATCATTGGGAGTATCTTTCATTTTTTTTCTCCCCTTAGATATGTTCATACTGTCTCTTCTGATGGTTTCTTCCTGTTAGATAAAATGAGAAGTGTCTGAGCAAAACCTACAAAATGATTGAAATGTAATGTTTTGAAATTCAAAGGTTTAGATTCAAAAATCTGAATTGGGATGAATAATGGTTAATATAATCAGATATAATTTTTACTTTACCTGCAAAGTGTCTAGAGATTACATTTGTTGTGAGTTGGCAGAGTATAAATAAAATTTAATATGTATTTTTACTGTGTTCATTTCTTAATATTCTGATATGCCTAAAAATAAGATTTTCCTTTAATTTGAAAAAGAAAAAGAATAATGAGTTTAAATATAACTTAATCAAGCACGATGGTTTTACTCCAATTTTATTCAATAAATCAATCGAAGGGTTTCAAAAATGATATCAGTCTAAAAAAAAACTACTTTTGCTCACTGACATTGGTATTCAGAGTGAGACTGAACTACAGATTATTCCTTTCCAGGTATTGTTAGTTCTATCTTTTCAGAGAGAAAATTATAAGGCAAAAGAGGAGCAGAGAGAGAATAAAGAATCTGTGGAGTTTCATTTTAGGTGTATCTGTATTTGAGCAACAACAAAAAAATCCAGTTAGGATTTATTCCTTTTCTACCACATTCCTATATGGGCTCCTGCTGATTTTGCAGCGTAACGCAGGCTCATATTCCTTGCTGACTTTCTGTCAGCAAGGAATATGAGCCTAATATAATCCATGGTGGGATGTCGGGGGGGTGAGACTTTCGCCCCGCCTACCTGCTGAGTGAACTGATGATAGGGAGAACAGAAGTGCAAACAGGAGACTGCTCACCCTCTCGAAACAAATACTTTTTATTCGTTGTTGGTGTGCAGATGGGTGGGAATATGCCAGGTGACTCAATCACACCTGGAGAGAAAAAGCAGAAGGGGGATGAAGGAGTGTCTAACAATGAACAAAGAAAACACATCAAATAGAAAAACTGAGGTGGACCAAAACTTACAAACAGAGGGTTTTTTTAGTGTCTTGTAGAAGAATTCATGCCACCTGTACTTTGTGATGTTTTTTATGTGTCAGTCTCAAACTTTAATTGAATCTGGACTAATACAAACTAGCGCTTATGGTAGAACAAAAGTGGCATTTGTTTTTATATACGTATATAAAAATGAAAAGTTGGACTTGGGATCTTTTTCCACCTCCTAAGTGACAACAGAACAACATCACAAATTCCTTTCAATTTACAATAGACGTACAATACACTGTGTTTGTCAATTTGTAGCTGTAATGTGAAAGTTCAAACGCTTTAGAGGGAAAACTTTTCTTAAATACTTTCACATTTTGTGATTTTATTGTATAAAGCTAAGCATGGATACACAATGAATGTGGTTATGGGTGCTATTGTGGAGGACCGTTGATTGCTATAACAAGGCCTTTCAACTTTTGCAGTCACTTGGTCTTAGGGAATACAAATCAGAAAATCCGACATCCCAAATTTTCATCTTTTACAGCAAGATATAATGTATCAACTTTGAACTCCTGAGAGTAACTCTTGTCATTTTACCCTATTCTATTTTTGTGTTAACATGTTTTCTTTTATCTATTGCTGCATATCCATACAATTAGATCTGAATCATCCAAACAATTTTCTTGGAGAGACAAATCGCTTTTACAGAAGGTAATTGGTCTAAACACTGCAACTGACAACAACAAAAAATCCATGCTTTGTAATAACTGCACTTTTTTTCGCAACTGCAACATGGGGTCAATAAATAATCTGTGCAAGATCTTCCTACAAACATCGGTATCAACACCAGAAAAAGCCATCGTCTACGACACGTGACCTTGAGATACACTCATCTTCTTCCATGTAACCCCCTGCATCATATTTTCAGCTAACTGTCCTTGTCTTTTAGAGGAAAACTAATTATTACACTGCTGCTATGGCAGGTTATTGCTTAGAAAATTAACAAAACAAATCATTCACCTCTGTAGCTATTACAGTTAATAATTACAGTTATTAAAGTTATTTAAAAAACTGAAACTCCGACAAATGATCAAAAAGAAAGAGAACTGGGCAAAATAAGGATAGAAAAATAAGCTGCAATTGATTTTAGAAAAGCTCATGTTGATGGAACACATTGAAGTATTATCTACTGATTCTAACCTGTGGCAAATTCATTTACAGGAGAGCTACTGTTTAGTTACAGAACATCTCAGAAAGCATGGGTATTTTAACCAGTCACAAACCCCTCAAACGTTTTACAACACAAAACATCTCAAAAACTGCCAAAGAATATTAGTTAGCTTTACATAATGCAACCTGTTTTACAGCTCCCAAGTTCCCCATAAGGAACAGCATGATGTCATCAAGTCAAGACACAGAACAGGAGAGCCATTATTTTCCGTGCAATGTTGTAATGCTCTCCTACATTAAGGCGGGTGAGGCCGGTAATGAAACAAGAGAAGACTGCAAAGACTTGGAGATGTGTATTGACTTTATGTGTCTATGCTTGGAAGTCCTCTCCTGCTATGTCAAATGAATGATGGCAAAAACTGAAAATGAAAACCCAGATGTAGCCGTTGGCAACAGCTGGCACCTTAAAATATTTTGGAAAATCTGCAGTGTTTCACTCAAGCTACTGTTTAGAGAAGGCACGAGCAAGAGGTAACGCCTCATGGCGAGTTCGCTACATGAGAAAAAGTATGAGCGGCTTCTCAAATAGCCCTATGTGAAGATATGCTTTGGGCTGCAAAAATAGCAGGAAAAAACATTAAAGGGAAAACTGTGTAAGCTTAATACACAGCATCTGGATCAGGCCACAGGTCAACATTAGTTATGCTTAAATGAAAGAGGTTGAAAGATCTGAAAAGATTAACTGAGTTCAGTATTTGCCCCCACTGAGGCTGCAAAGTCTTAGCTTTCCAATGTGTCCAAATGATGTTTAGCTTACCTAATGACTATTTTAAATGCTTTTTTTTCACTAAATAGCAAAGGTGATAACCTCAGTTACACTAAAAAAGCCTGTCTAAGCACATGAATGGAAATAGAATAGAATGCCTTTTATTGACATTATACACATTGTAAAATTAGATATGCTGTCTGTTTGTGTAAAATAAGCCCTTGGAGCAGACATGACTAGAACCGTAAAGGATCCACAAAACAGGAGTGGTTTGAGTGATAGACCCAAATATCAAAAATAACATGGTGGTCCTGAGGATATATTTTCATCATGCATCACAACCATCCAATGTTTCTTTTAGTTTGACACATTTAGACGCTTGGTCTAAATTCCTCAGGGTCCCATTTCAATCCACAAGATACCCTGTTAGTGTCTTTTTTGAGTTCAACAGACCTAAATAGAAATCCCATAAAATCTGTAATAGAAACCATCCGATGTTACCTAGAAACTTAATTTGGATGTTGATAACTCTTTTCACCTCTTTCCTGCTCAGAAAAATATCCAACAACATATTTGCCAAAATAAGTAAAACTGATCAACTGATGACTTTGTCTTGTTTTGGTGGAAAAAGAAGCATATCTAACAACTATTTGGTTAAACTTGTCTTTCTAAAGTTAAAACCTTTATTTAAATTATTTTAACATATCTTTAAATCTCTTTATTGCTTGTAACTGATATAAAATATTTACTACGTATATGGGCAACATAACTACAAAACAAAGTCATATACTTTCTCGCCGAGAAATCGGACCAAACATCCCTTGTTTTAAGGTGAGTTAGCATTAACAAAATAGTTTCTCCTTGCTAAAAAAATAAATAAAAGGAGAATTTAAGTGCTTTTAATATGTTCGTTAAAGTTTAAATTTACTTGATTTTTTCTGTCTGTGTTGTAAATGTCAGAGGAGTCAACATCCTGAGTTTCTGAAACAAGTATCCAACAATATCTATTAACCAATCGGTTAAACTGGTCTTTATAAAGATAAAACCTTTATTTAAGATATGTTTAAAATATCTTTAAATCAACATCCTATTGATCAAGAAGTTTTAGAGAAGCTTGTCAAACAATGAAGAAATATGTTGTCAATTAGGAGGGTATTGTGTAAAAATGATGTAAATAGTAAACCATGGTGTTTTTCTGAGACTTGACCAACAGCTTAGAATATGTTGATTTCACAGAGTTTCTGCAACTAACAGTTGTATCCTCAATTGTTTCTCTCTCTGAACATAACTTTTATTTCTCTAAACCTATCTAACTTATTTAACAGCTGCAAAGATCTATAATTATTTCCTATTGGTTTTTGAAGTATACATTTGCATGCAAAGCCAATGAAATTCCCACGGCAAAATATAGTGCTGTTTATTAGTATGATTTTAAAACTACAATTGAAATCTCTGTAAAGGGTTGCAGTAACACAGATGCTCTTGTTAATAGTTTCCATTACAAGGCTCCTTGTGAGGTCTACTTTAGTGACCACAGACTCGACCATAAACTATTTTTGACTTTTCAAAACAACATAACTGTGGTACAGAGTATGAAAAAATAAAATATTGACAATTTGGGGGTGGGAATATGTTTATTTTGACCCCAGTGATGGAACAGACTAAAATTCATCTCAGAGACAGCTCTCATCTTTTGCATGCACATTCTTAAATATGAAAAACACATAAACTCAGGTTTATGGTAACATTTGCTTATGTTTTGCTTCTAAAAAATATATAAAACAAGAAGATGGAGATCAAAATGAGGTGGTATAATGTTGAAATGATTATGGACAGGCAAAATGGAAAGATCCTAAAAACAAATCTACTGCAGCTGAACAGATGGAGAATAAATGGAACTGCTGCAGCTACATCTTTTTCATACAATAAGAATATGAAATATTTAGCAGTAAACATAATAAGATTCAATCTCCTAATCTCTGAACCATCAATGTGGTTTTATGGACTTTAAAACACTCTGAAGCCACCGACTAGATCAGACAGTAATGCAACTAGCTCACTGTCAAATTCAAGCCACCTAGATATTTAGAACAGAATTGTGGTGATAACACTCTAAGTGTGTCACCATCCAGAAGTGGGACATCAGTATAAGTTACAGGCGCTAATGGGACCCTCAGTCATTGACAGCAAGCCAGTATATGAAGCACAGACACACTGCACTGAGCTGTTAAAGGGAAAATATAGAGACTGCCCACATATGGCTGTCAGATCGGATAATGTGTATATCACCGTCAGCGTGGCATGTAGGGGGTGGGAGGTGTTGTCCTTGGTGGTGCTCAGCATGAAGGACAACACCTCCCACCCCCTACATGCCACGCTGACGGCCTGTCAGAGCACCTTCAGCCGGAGACTGAGACCACCGAGAGTCACCACAGAACGCCACAGGAGGTCTTTCTTACCTGTGGCAATCAAACTGTAGAATTCCTCTTCCATCTGCAGGAGGGATAAATAGTAGTGTGTTTATTGTTATATGTTGATTGTGTACTGTACTGTGTTGTATGTGAGATGAGTGTGTTGTGTTAATTGTTAATTGATACTCTGTAACCCTGGCAAAACAATTTCCTCCGGGATCATTAAAGTCTATCTTATCTTATCTTATCTTATCTTATCTTATCACATAACTAAAAAGGACTTTTGGCGTCTTAAGTCGCATACCGCTTTTTCTCTTTCAGTTTCTCTTTTTCCTCCTTTTTTTTTGAAAACAAGCAGATTTACTCTGTCACAGTTAAATTTGTAATAGCCTTTTTCCTTTATTATATACTAATCAACTTACACATTATCATCAACAACCTTGTTGGGATGTATTACTTGTCATTTTCTGCTTCTGCCCACCATTTCTACAAAAAACATTAAGTCAATTATGAAGAGACTGTACAATTTTAAATATATCAAATAGGATCTGCATATTTTTTTTATTTACACTAAGTGTAGGTGTAATATTCAATATTAACACTTTCCTATAAATAGGCATCTGAGAGGAAAAAAACAAAACACAAATATAAATTTTGTTTAGTCAACATGACCTCTTCTCTCTGTATGGAAACTGATACTGATCCAAGGCGTGCAGTGGCCTCTTTTTATGTACATGATGACCAGCCGCTCCAGGCACTTGGCAAGAATGAGTGCAAGAGTAAAAGGCCTGTAGTCGTTGCGGACCAGGATGATGGTGGCTACTTTGAAGCAAGCTGGGACCCAGGGTGTGGACAGCGCCAAGTAAGAGCTTTCACAGATCCTCCACATCGACCTTAAGTACACGTCCCAGCAATCCTTTCAGCCACAGCTGCCATCTTGGGGTTGATTTTACATACAAAACAAACAACTTTGTTTTTATTTGTTAGTGGGATCATAAACGATGACAAAAAAGACCATTTACATACAAGATGATGACGAGAAGGAACAAGACAAACATGTTACGACTAAAACACAACCACTCATACGCACACTTACACCTAAGAAAAATTTAGAGGGCCAAATCAGCCATTTTTTTGGACTGTTGGAGGAAGACGGATTACCTAGAGAGACCCAGGCATGCAAAGGGAGAACATGCAAACTCCATGCAGAAAGAGCCATGGTATAATTTAACCCAGAGCCTTCTTGCTGCATGGCAACAGTGCTGCCCACTGCGGGACTGTGCAGCACCTGGCTAAACAGTGATCAATTACTACTATTTTAAAATATTTCAGATAATGTTTTAGTGTTATGTTTTGATTAAACTGTTACCACCAATTGTCTAATTGTCACAATGCCAATTTTTCCCAACTAAAGTTGACAAAAACTGGACTAAAGCATTTTTGATTTTGATTTTTTTTATTACATTTAAAAATGAAACTAAGACTAACTAACCTTAATACCAGACATATTTTCCTCATCCCTTGTCTAATTTCATCAAAACAAGATGCATAATACTAATATATATTTTTATCTATTTATTATTATTATTATTTATTTATTTTTGTGGGGTGACAAATAGCATCTGGCTGGCTATGACCACACTGCCCTCTGCTGGCCAATAGTTGAATCACACAGCTCTTCAGGAAGATAGACACATACCAGAATATACACAGGAAAGCATAAAATGCTTATTTTGTGTTTAATTGATTATTACTGTTTAAAGAATTATTACTACAAATGGTCCAATGAGTTTCCCTGAGCATGCCAAAAATATTCTTGACTTATTTTTGCACTGGTCCCAATATACCAGCAGAGAGCACTCTTGATTTAAATGAAATGGCAAATCTGATTTGAGATTTTCAAGTAATGTTCAGACACGCTTGTGTTTTTGTCAATACGTGATTCATTCAGTAATGTTCTCAATAAAAGTAACTGTTTGGAAAAATAAAAGGACATTAAATAGGCAGAGAATGACTACACACTGCTTGCAAACTAAGGAAATTACATCAGAAATGAAAATTTAGCATTGAAATAGTTTTGCCCCACTACTGACCTTCACTGGCACAAATCTCCACACTATGCTTGCCCAAGAATACTGAAAGGTTATTCTTGATCCCTTAGATACAAAACCAAACAAACCACTAACAATCTCAGATCCTTCACCCCTTGTCTCTTGCGAGACCTTGTCTCACATGTCTCTCAGCAGCACATCATGCGCTTTCCAAGGGCTAATACACATTGTTGGCCTTGTTGCAAAAACATACTCTTACCTCAGTATCCAAATCCGCATTGTTAAGATCAAAATGTTATGCAAACACAGGAAAACTGTTTATCAAGACAAAAAAACAAAAAAACCTTGATTTAAAAAAAAACTTCAACGGTTCTTATAAATTAGGTTAGATCTAAAATTGATAGTCCAGAATTATACCAGTATTTTATTTATAAAGAATTTTCTAAATACAAACAAAAGAAACACAAACAAATGTTTAACAGGAAGGTAAATGAAAACTGTCAAAATGTGCAAACTTAAAGGACTACAATGTTATAGAAAAAATTATAATAACAGCAACCTAGCCAGAACAGGTCCAGAAAATGAGGACCTGGCAAAAGAAATAATCACAAAACAGATTATAATTTATATTTAAACATACGCTGTAGTCACACATAACACACCCTTACATTTGAGAAACTAAAAACAGGAAGTGACGTGCTGCCAGTATTTAGTGTGAAAACACACCACTAGTTCTCAGAATATTCAGAAAACCCACAAAACCACATGTTTTTGCAGGCAACCTGAATTTGAGCTATTTCAATTCAATGTAGTTTATTTGTGTAGGACTCATTTACAACAGGTCATCTCAAGGCTCTTCATTTCAGTCCAATCTTACATATATTCCAGTTGATCAAACAGTGCATTAGATTTGGTTCATTATTCAGACAAGTTTAAGAAATTTCGAATTTAAGGAAATCCAGCAGATTGCGTCGAGTCATTGAATAGCAGCATGTAGTCCTTCTGGACTTCTTGCACCAAACAAAACAGCAGGATTTCCGTTCTATACTTTCTCAACTCCTACCATGAAATATCCTATTAGTCAACTATTTGCTTTCTAATTAAGTTCTGCTCTTACTCACAGTTTTATTGAAACTGCACAAAGGACATCCATTTACAAAAAACAGTGTCTGTTCTTGTAATTCATGTTATTCTGAAACGTTAGCTCTAGTAAAGCTAATGAGCAAAAACAATATATTTACTCACTCAGCTGTTTAAGTAATATTACTTATATGGTAAAGGGGTAGCACTACAGTGACTCCTGGATATTATGTAGAGATGGTTTTTTCTTTACTTTTTGTTTAAATTTAATGTAATACTTTTTTCAGCAATCAACTGACCATAAAATGTAAATATGTAACTACTTTATTATTTCAAAATGTTTATGTTTATGTTGAATTTATAGGATAGAAAAGAAAATCAAAAAAGGGGGGCACCATTTAAAGATGTGTATTCCACACTTGCAACATTTTTAGGTATATTAACGTAACTCTGTTTTTCTGTATGATTACCTTTACTGCTGATCAGCATTTCCTCTTGTAATGTTGAAAACCCACAGTCACTGTAAACAACTCTTGCAGTTTTGACCACATCTCAGACTCACTAATGTATTGTCTTGGAAAAACAATTTCTATGTGACATACTTCACATTAAAATCATCGGAGCAGAACTTTTTATGGCTTGCTGCTCTAGAACACTGAGGGGCTTAGACTAAGACTTAGACCAGACTAGACTTAGACTTAGACTTGTACTCCCTCAGGAAATTCAATAAATCAGCAACTTAAACACAGTGGCACACAAAGGGGAAAAATACAAAGAGTGCAGTCCAATAAAAAAATAAAAACTAAGAACTTAAACCCCTAAGAAAATGTAGGTGGTTAACAGGCCTGCCTCCTTCCCTTCTGTCCTGTGTCACCTCCTCCCCCAATTGAGGAGTTGAACAGTCTGATGGAGTGGGGGACAAAGGAGTTGGTCTGACACTTAGGAAGGAGCAGTCTGTCACTGAACAGGGTCCTCTGGGTGCTGATGATGGTGTGCAAAGGGTGGCTGATGTCGTCCATAATGTCCAACAGCTTGTTTAGTGTCTTTGTCTCTGCCACAGTCACCAGATAGTCCAGCTTCATTTTAACCACAGAGCAGGCCCGTCTGATCAGTTTGTCCACCCTCGCCGTGTCCTACTTGAATGTGCTGCCTCCACAGCATACAACAGTGTAAAAGAGGAAACTGGCAACAGCAGACTGGTAGAAGATCCATAGCAGTTTGCTGCAGATGTTAGTGGATCGCAGTCTCCTCAGGAAGTACATCCTGCTCTGTACCTTCCGGTACAGATGGCTGGTGTGTTTCGAACAGTCCAGTTTGTTGTCAAGCCACAGCCCTAGATACTTGTAGGAGTCCACAGCCTCCACCTCAGTTCCCTCTAGTACAACTGATCTCGGCTTTGGTCTGGACCTCCCAAAGTCTATAACCAGCTCCTTCTTCTTAGAGGGGTTGAGTTCCAGGTTGTTTGTGCTACTAAAAAGCAAAGTCCCCCACTGGACATTGATACACCTCCTCTCTGTCATCCCTGAAGCATCCCACTATGGCTGTGTCATCAGCATACTTCTGTATGTGACTCAGCCCCGAGTTGTATTGGAATTCCGGGGGGATAATACATCGTCTACAAGGAAATATATACATCACATTTTAAACAAAGTCAAGATACACTGGCTGTTGCTTCACATTAAGCTAAAAGGACTTGTAAAGTCATCAATTCATATTTCACAGCAATAGATTATCAGAAAACCTGGATGGTCCACGAAGTTCAACCACAGAACTAGCTATATATTAAAGCAATAATATGTAGTAATCAAACCATAGTCTCACCAAATGGTTTTAGAAGGTTTGAATAATTTTAAAGATGTCTTGTTGTTTCTTGATGGTCATTTTTTGTTTCATTCATTCTGGTTACTTTTTGTTTCATTATTATAACAGTGTCCTTGTTCCGTTTTCTCTGCAAACAGGATTTTATCCAGTTTAAAGAACTCCTATTTTACCCCCCCATTTTAATGAACATATAAACAAATGAAACAAATAATAAATACATTATACTCCTCCGCTTTATATGCGTCGCTTTTTTTAAATATTGCAAGTATGCTATTAGTTTGCTCATGAGATAACTTTTTCTGCCTGATAGGTTTATTTCAGCAAATGTTTGTTCTGAAAACATCATGTTTTGTTCTAGTAGATCGTAAAGGTCTCAAAAAAAAATAAAAAATCCAAGTCCAGACTTCATCGAGTATATCCCAGTGCTGACAGAGGCAAGAGTTGTGCATGGAAAGAATTGGGATGAAGATATTCCTTTTTTTCTACTGGTATTTTAGGCATGACTTTGAGAAGGCAGCTACCTACATATCAAGCATAGAATTAGTCTGCAAAAAGGACATCTGAAATGGTACCCTAATAGGATTACTGACTTTATTAAATCAAGGATTCATTCGGGATCAACGAATGAATGTCGTTTTGATGTAATAATAACTTTTGTTTGAATTACTATCAACCATTGGGATCAGATGTTTTGTGGTGCTTGTGTGTTTGGATTTAAGTGTCTCTGACAAACATTGACATTTTTAATCAGTACTTGAAAACAGACCATTCCAATACAATCATTTCAGATTATTTTTTATTTTATTTTATACTTATAAAGGAGGTTGCAATTTATATACCAGAGTTGGAAATCTGAAAGGGATTTGGGAGATCCACATCCGGATTGTGCGGTAAAAAAATTAAGATTATTAGACTTGTGTTCGTAAATTATGAGCTCAGGAAGCATAAACTCCGGTTGTGGACATGTAACGAGGATATCGTATATAAACCGCAATATATAAATGTAATGATTTATAAATACCAGATGTATACATACACTGTGAACAGACAAATATTTTTTCCACCACTAGCTGAAACTAAGTAACCCTCAAATAGATTAGGATTATAGACATTTTTACTAAAATAACTAGTTTTTACCTCCTGACAGAAGTGCTTAATATCGGTTTGGTATACCAATATAATTCCCAGCTTCACTGGCCTTCCCAATTTTTCTTTCAATAGAGAAAAAAATACCATAATGACAAGAAAATTCCATTGTGTTTCAGGTTTTATTGGCAAAAGGTACGGATTTTTAAAAATGAAAATAAATAACGGGGTATTTGCAAATTATAATGAGGCTTTTATACACATTTTGGAGCTATGGCTTTTCATTTATTGTGACTTTTCAGACCAGGTTGGCACAATGGACTCCGTCCTGTGGATGTCACTCTTTAATAAATTCAGCCACCCCATTTCATAGAAATACAACCCATCTGGTTCCTTGCTGTAATGATAAACTCTTCATAGATTTTGCATCTTTGGCCCCATAGTAGGAATGTTATGTTTCAATAAAATTGAGATTAGGCACCATTAAGCAGTAAAACACACACATTAAGGAAGTGCATTACCTTACACTACAAAACAGAAAGGAACCAGAGAGTACAGTAGCTTACATTTCAGAGAAGCATACGAAGTTAATGCTCTATCAGTCTCAGCAGAAACGTCTTAACTGAAGTGTGAATGCTTGAACAAAGTTTTCGGGCTGTCGGACATTGTAAGTAGTAATCTCATTTAATACATATTGTAATTTTAAATCTGACTACAAAGCTATACATTAGGTTTTGCTCCTTTGTGAAATAAAATTGCTCAGGACTTCTGTTTTGTGCATGTGTAGTTAGGAATCTATGCGTGTAAGATGAAAATATAGACATGAGAATGTGAATGCATTTTTCCACGTTGAAAATGGAAACGTCTATTTCCATAGTTGCGCATCGATAGAAAATAATATATGGGTCTAACATTGATTTGTAGTTAAAAGAGTAACTTTGTTTTTCATTTAAGTCTGTGTGTGGATTTTAAAAAAACGTCTGAAAAACCCGGTTTCCAAGTTCCTTAATGTGGGTGTGAACCTTTACTTGCATATATGTTTTGCTAAACTGAATAGTCTTATTTACAATCATAAAATATATATCACTGATCTTTATAACCGTAGAAGTTTTTCAACTGGATGTTGCACAACGAGATGATGAATAAATGAAGCCCTATTAAAATTAGCTAGTCCGTTGACCAGATCATAAAAGCTTAAACATTTACGTTTTTAGATATTTGAAGACACCCCAAAGGGAAGTAAAAGTGATGCTCCAGTTCAGTTCAGAAGAAGATAAAATATATAAATGAATACTTTGCACCTTATGTGGCATATTTTTATCTTAAACCCAATAAGTGGTTTTGTTTCTAGGTTCTGTGTATTAGTAATTCTAATCATGATGATGTAGGAGTTTTGTGAATATAAAAGAAAATAATATACATTTTAATTTTAACAGTGTCAAATATAATAAAATGTAGTACAGATAAGTAGAGATATTAATGTTATAATGTTGGTTCGGTATATGCTGATAACTGAAAGTAAGTTCAGTTCATTTTAAAATAATTTATGAGAGCTGCAGAAAAAGGCAGAAAAAAAGGAAAGATGGAAATTAGTAAAAGTATTAACTATGCTTGTGGAATTTTCATCTGCTCTAGATGCAAACAACATTGGCATCGTTTGTGTTTTCACCATAAAGTTAATGGCCCTCGTAGTTAGACGCACCAGCCATGATGAGTTAAAGGCACTACCTTCTGTTTCCTGTCTCCAGTGTACAAATAGTTTTGGCACCGGTTCTTTGTCACACCTCGGTCAACACCAGAAACTACAGCAACCACACAATGGTGAGTCTGATCTTTGCATAAGAAAAATAACTGCTTTTTTAAACAGTAACTACTTAACCTTTAATTACCTCTGTAAGCTTCATTCCTGAAGCTGTGAGACTCTCAAACACACTCAATTACAAATGAAAAACACTTTCTCATTTAACCGGCAGTGTTCACTTTAATATCACACTTTAAAATGTCACTTTAAAATGTCACTTAATATGTCACTTGCACTCCGAATTTTCATTGCTGCTATGTCCGAAGTCCCATATTGTAGATTCTGTGTCCATATTGTAGATTCTGTGTAGTCAAATCCTATTTCTCGCATAGTTCTTTATATTTTATTATATTACTGGACCGGGGGATTACAATTTCGTCCCACCTCATGTACCACATGTGATGTGATGACAAATAAAATTCCTTGATTGATTCCTTGATTCCTTGAAGTGTTTCAGTTTTAGCCCTCATAATTTATTTGAATCATGACTCAACCCTGTTGCTTTCTCTCTTCCTTCTATTCCTCCTTCCTCTTGTTCTTCTTATTTAGCGTGTCTCCTTTCTCCATTTCAGGTGATTAATTGCACAGAGATAAGTAAAGGGCTGGAGAGATACTACTTGTCACCATTCTATGCAGTTGAGTTCTGCATCGGGTTTCCCAGCAACCTCATGGTTGTACTTGGCTATATATTTAGCTTGCAAGAGTGGCTGAGCTGTAATATTTACATATTTAACTTGGCAGTCTCCGACCTTGTTTTCCTTTGCACTCTGCCAAACCTCTCCTACCTCTATGCAAATGACTACGACGTCACTGTTCCCTTCATTTGCATTATCAACCGCTATGTCCTGCATGTCAATCTTTACTCCTCCATCCTCTTCATGGTCTGGATCAGCATGGATCGTCTCCTGCTCGTAAAATATCCGATGAGAAACCATTACCTGCTGAGACCAAGAGCAGCCCTGATTGTTACTAGTTTGACCTGGCTGGCTGTAAACGTGGAAGTTGGTCCAATGGTCGTCCTAATGGTCCAGGACTTACAGAGACAGAACTGGAGCCGCTGCAAGGACTTCGCCAGTCTTAGAGGTGACATTAATCCACTGGGCTACAGCCTGGGCTTAACCATAACCGGCTACATTCTCCCTGTACTCGCACTTTGTGCCTTTTCCCAGCAAATTTCACGTCTCCTTCGTACTCAAGAGCAAGCCGTGCAGCACAGGACATCCTACAAGAGGGCGCTCAGAATTGTTAAGTCAGCCACCGTCATGTTCCTGGTCCTCTACACGCCCTACCATGTGCTGAGAAATGTCAGAGTTGGATCTCAGCAGCCATGGGCCGTGCTTCAAAGTTGTACAGGGATTTACGTAGACGCGATGTACATCCTGTCGCGACCGTTAGCTTTTTTACACAGTGTGATTAACCCAGTTTTCTACTTTCTTATGGGAGACAAGTTCAGAGAGGTTCTAATCTCTAAAATCAGAAAGCTAACCAGAAAAACGGAACTGAGAGGAGAACCAGCCTGATCATAGTTTACACAGGAGTCTTACATCATCACATCGAACATATGCCGTTACAAACGCAGGCTACTCAGGATGCTTTGTGTTTCATACTTGTAAAATGTTTAATAAAGCAGTAATTATTTTTGTTATATACAAAAAGCATTGTAAAAAATTTTTGCTGAAAAATATTTAAATGTTATGCAGTTTTAGAACAAGTTTTTTCAATAGAATGTGTAGTTACTCATGTCCTTTTATTTTTGTCAATAGATGAAGTACAGTAGATGCAATAGGAAAAAAGTTGTACATTTGTAAATAGTATATGTATTTTGAAAATAAATTGCTTAAATAAAATAAAATTAAAGGCTTTTCTATCCTCATTCGGTTTCCAAACCACTGGGGCTACACAATGTCCAAAAACATATATAAATATTATCAGATTACCTGATTCCAGACTACAAACTTTTAATGTTATTTTTTGAGTTTGTTTGTTAAACAAATTAGCTTGTCATGACAGTAGATATTTATTTGCAATACACAACTAGGTAAGACATACATAACTAAGAAAGAAAGATAAAAATCCTTAAAACAAATGTGCTGTGAGCATTTATAATTATTATTCTATTCACTGCTTATTATTTTATTTGAGATGTTAAAACCGAAAAATGTAAATACACAACCATTTATCATAGTTACACAAAGCAGAATAAAATTGTGAAATGGAAGACAAACGATAAACTGCTGAAAAAACACATTTTGCACTTTTCAGACTTTCATCGATAACAATGTTTATAAATTAGATTTTTTTTTAGGGAGTATTTTGTATTTTGGAGGCTAAGAAACACATCTAATACTGGCACAAGGAAAACCATAGTTAATTGAAAGTTTGCCACAAGCCTTGGGACACACCAAACCTCTAAAACATTTAGATAAGACTAAAACTGATCTTTTTAGGCTACATACATAAAGTGTGTAAGGAAGCTAACAGATATCACCCTTATGACACCATCCCCATCATGACATTGGATTGGAAACAGGATGGACTGCAGTATATGAAGAAAATCTGTTACCGGAACAGCGGCTGATGAAGTTGATCGAGCAACAATGGAAGCCTTTCTGATCCAAGCCAACTCATGTGTTCAAAAAAGTCCAAGACTGACATCCAGTGTTATCAGTGGCTGCAGCTAACTAAATAAAATGTTACTAAACCAAACCAGTTGTCAATGTCATTCTTTACACATAACAGTGAAATCACTCATTGTTGACTTCTATTTACAATAGAAGCCACTTTTATTACGTAACTGAGTGTATGACCTTTGATGCTCACTAAACAACCCAATTTAATTTGCGGATGTTACATGGACATAACAAATTAAACAGCATTTTAAGGTTTGATTTAATTAGGGAAGGTCATACAAGGATTCATCACTGCATTTAGATAGGAATCTCTCATGGAACAAAGTGAAGTGGATATTTGTGCTTAGGTTTTGTGTGCATGAACAAAAGCTCAAAAGTTGCATAACAAGAGATCAGATATGACAGAATTATCTGAGGACAAACACAATAAGCTCTAATTAATTAGTTATATGTAAAGCTTTTATTATCTTGGGAAACTTTGGTTATATAGATGCGGACAGAACCAAACAAACCAAAGCTAGGTTAAATAAGATCTGTTGGTAAATGTTGAGCCATCTTATTTTACTTGATTATAATGACAGGATGTCTATTCAAACGTTGATAGAGGTTTTTCTTAATCAAAGAAAGCTACAGTGATAAAGAAACAAAAATACCTCCATGTTTCATGGGAGCTTAAAAAAAAGTGTGTATAAATATGCATACTTTTTATTTTCTGCACCTGGATGCAAAATGCACCTGATGAACAAGGTCGATATCTCAAAACTTTCTGTATAATTTATACATCTGTAATCGAGTATAAAAATGATATCACATGTTTCTATTTCTACTGTTGAATTGCAGCATGCTCGGTTAATGTAATATGTAATCATAAAAGACAAACAGAAATACGTGTCAGCGAAAGCTTTAAGTGATTTTATTGCCATTTAACATTAAACTTAAATGACGGCCACATATTTTCCAACAAATTGAAAAACAAAAATTTTTAAATCTGAGAATGTAGAAGTGTTGATCCAAAAACAACAATGAAGTACTGTCATTATTGGCATTAATAATATTAATAACAAATTAAATATATCATTACACAACTGTCACTTATTCAGATATTTTTTATATTAATAACTTTTTTTAAATAATCCTGAAATGCAAATGATTTATGTGCAGTCCATCTAATGTCTGTGCTTAGGAAATACATAATTTCTAAATAATATAACACACATATACCCTAGATTGTCATACATACAAATGGCCGGCCGGCCATATAACCTTTTGACTAAACCTTGACCACTGCTTTAAAAGTCATCAATAAACTGCTACTTTCAACTTTTTTTTTTTACAGATGCAGGTTTTCTGTAAAGTGCAACTACTTTTACTTTCTAGATGAGGTGAGCTATTTCTTAATGTAAATAGCAAATAGCTGGTTATTGTGTAGCACTTTTTTAAATCCAGGTCATTTTCGCTTCACATGCTGATGGTGGTAGGCTACATTGCAGTTATCGCTGCAGGACAAACTTTTAAAAATTAAATTTCCTTTTAATCCTTGAGAACTACAAAAACGTCAAGGAGTCCCTAAATTACGAATAGTTAACCCGATTTGTACATGCTTAGGTTCAGGAATGTGGTACATACTGTGATAAATGTTTACTTTGGCAAAGCGGGTCTCTGCAGAAATCCTTTCCGGCTTGTGAAGATTTATAAGGAATTTTTCAACTCCCTGCAGGGATAGTTTTACTTTGAGAGGTATGCATTACCGACTATTAAGACTAATATTGATAGACTAAACATGAGATCTGAAGGAAGATCCTGTGGTGGGAAGCAATAAAAAAATGACCCCTCTATCAAACTAATTTGATAGCCCCAGTTTTATTTTACATAAGCCTTATGCAGCTAGTATAATATATAATAATGACATAGGTTTCCGATTTTACTCAAATTGCCTTCAAAATAATGTCTGTTCACAAATTACGAAAGATTCATAAGAAGAAAAGAGAATTAATCAGCATATTTACACAACAACTGTATGACCAAAGAAGTACACCACAAAAAGTGGTGTACTAAAAACCACACTGGAAAAACTTTTAAACTAAACATAAGTGCATTGTAAGGAAATAAACAACTAGAATACCACTCATTTAGTCAATTTTGTTTTTACAGATTTTCCTTGAGCCATTTAATGTAGTTGTCTGTCATGCGACGTGCAATAAGAAAGTCAGTTGGCCACACGGTGAACATTAGCGCTCCATGAAATCCTGCGTCGTAGTGCTGATGCGTCACCTCAACACCAGCCGCCCGGAGCCGCGTGGCGTACATGATCCCATCATCTCTAAGTACATCATACTCGCACGTCAGAATGTACGCCTTGGGTAGGGAGTGCAAGTCTACATCCGGAACAAGCAAAGGTGATGCCCTCGGGTCAGCAAGTGACCAGGATGGCTCATCAATCCCGGCTGCCTCTCCTTCGACTCCCTGTCCAACAGCGGGAGCGGTGTAGTTGTATTGTTTGTGGTATGCTTCCGGCAGAAAGGCACTCCAGTTCACAAACTGCAGTAACCTGGAGGACTCTGGGCTATTGTGTGCATTGGCCATCATGGCTCTGAAAAGGGCTTTGTTGCTCGTAAAATACTCACTCCAGAACCGCACCATGAGCGTGCGTGGCAGAATGGGCATGTCTTGATTCTGCTGATATGAAGGCGTTTTAAGGTCCAAAGCCTGCAGCACGGGGTAAAGGAGCGCCTGAGCACTCAGCTTGATCTGCTGCCCAGGCTCTTTTTGCAGCTGTGAAAAGGGATGTAAATAAACAAAAGCCTGTTAATGACAATATGTGCACTGCTGAGTAAAATGAGATTAAAGGGCATGAATCTGGTACTTATGGATGATTTTTAAAAAAGCATTGCTGTACCCCAGAATTTGAACTTTTATCATTCACCGACAGTGAATGTCACTGAATGACATTAATTTGGCAGTAGTTAATTTTTAACTATATCATGACCCATCATCTAAACAAATTATATGTAAAAAGTGTCTTGTGCATTTTACTGCTTTTTATTTGTCAAATGATAGTCCTCATTGATCCGATACATGTGAATAGTCAACATACTTCTCTGTGCCAAAAACCTAAACACACTTCATCATAATGTTACAATCCAAATGTTACATTCCCTGAAATAATATCCCAAGCTTAGGAATGGTGACTGGTATTGACCCCCATGTAGAAATATTTATTTATTCTTGTGCCATCATTGTTAAATTTTGCTTAATCAATCACTCTCTTCAGTTTTGCAGATATCTTTTCTGTCATATAGCGCTTTTCGAGCCATTTTGACCATTTAAAGTACTTTACTCTAAAGCCACATTTACGTGTTTGGTTAAATTACACACTGATGCACTGATCTGAAGGCAACTGTTACAGCAAGAAGCTGGACCTAAACCTACAATCTTCAGATTACAAGACAACTTCCATACCCACTAAGCTTTAGTCATGTTTGTCTGAACCTTTTCCTTGATGTTTCACACTCATATGAACCAGTCAGTGCAGATGTACAGATGGCTTTCCATTTATGCATCCATCTCCATTTCATTTCTGAACAAGTCCTTCACAGCCCATACATGTTCATTCATCTTTGACATTTTTGAGCTAATGTCTACTAAAAGCTAAACTTTCTGGTAAAAAGCATTGCATGTCTGTCACCAGAACATTCCACAAAGATTCAATCAATGCTTTTGTAAGTCATTAAGAGATTTTTTAGAGAATTCCATGAGAACCTTAGACAAATACAAATACAAATGTATGTGGGTTAAACAGAAGAACGGCCTGGACAAGCCCTTGTAGAACCATTATACTGCCCAAGGATAATCCAGAGACAAAGCTCTTAAGATGCCTCACTGTGATACAGCACCAGATACAGTACTGCATAAAAGTCATGAGCCTGTTCTTAATTCTTTATATTTTCTTTTACATAGGCCAGTCTTTCATAATCTTTAGAAGATAAAAAACAAAGCCTGGGGATTTATCCTTAATACTTTCTAAAGCTACAGAACAGTTTGTTCATTCCCTGCCGTTTTTCATTTTTCTTGGTCCTTCAGAAATGCACTGTTGACTTAAAAAAAAGAAAAGTCTTATGTCTGCATGTGACATACATGAGGGACAAACTTTGAAAAGCTGTACGTCGTTAGCATAGTCAGGGTAGGATGAAAATATATCTACTTTTATTGTGTTTTGTATTTTGTACTGACAACTCTAAACTATGAAAATATTTTAGTACTTCAGAATGCTTTTATATACAGTTTAACCTTTGTGGCGTGGTTTAACAAACAGTATAGTATACATATATTATTTAGGAATCATTTGGATCATTAGAATTTAGAAACCTTCACAAATCAACAGAGTGCACTTTTTTAGTCTGTCTTTAGGCTTACATTTTGTTGGACTCTATTGAAACTTTTTCCAGTTACAATAGGCCACAACGTATTTTTGGAGCTGGCCAATGTACATCTCTACGCTTCTCAATATAAAAGGCAGAAACTTGAAGCCGACATCAAAAGCAGTGAGATCTTATGTGATGGTGTGTTGTTCGGCTCATGTTAGGTTAAGTTATTACAGCATTTTTGTGTTAACCCTAAAATCTGATGTTAGTAGCATGTCAGCTATTCGCATTGTTGCGTGCAAGCATCCATCCCCCATCTATACCTACTTATGAATGCATGAGCACATACCAAGGAAAGTGTTCAAGTGTGTGTATTAAAATTATTCACTGCATTAAACTAAGTATTTTGCAATGCTATAAGCCCAGCCTTTTATCATTTTAGGAAAAAGGAGCAGTAGAAGGTGATCAAATATGTTTGATATTGTGAAAAAATTAAGTATGAGAAACAACAAGCTTGTGAACACAACAATTGCATCACCAGTCCATTTCAAGCCATTTTTCCGGCTGAGGTTTTTATTACACATACTTTCAAATAGACAGTGCTTGTCATGCTTAATGTTTGCGATCTTTCTTAACGGTACTAAAGCCAAATGAAATGACTTGGGAATTCACCTAAACCTCAACCCAGATCACTGTTACAAAATTAAATTCCAAGGAGATTATCTGAAAAAATCTCTGCATGGAAGAGGGTTATTCTCGGGTCCTTTTTCTATCTGTTCATGTGCCTGTTGTCCATTACAGGCCCAAAGGTTTTCTCTTGAGCCTGTGTAAAGCAATACCGCTCTCTAATGGAAATACAAACATTTATAAGTTCAGTGTTTAGGAACCAAATGACGTTAATTTAGAAATATTTATTTTATTATGTGATTAACTTTCATGAAACAATTTATTTACCTCATATCAGCTCAAATGCCTTAATTGCTGAGCAAATGGCCCTCATGTGGTTCACAATGATAAATGGTTCCAGATCCTCAATATGAATCAGAGTTATTTTTAAGTGGAATAACAGTTTCACCAACATAGTACCTAGAGAAATGTTTAAAGTCATAATTTGTTGACATTTTTAAACTTAATAAAGGTCTCTAATATAACATAACATAAAAGAGATGTTCAGAAACAAAAAACAGTAAAACACACTTTATCTCTGGCTATGTAATGGTACTTGGTGTACGTGGTTAAATCATGTTTGTTTGTCTTGAAAAAACGATACAGTTTAATTTAGCTACACTCATTTCCTTACTGTTCAAGGTAATAAAATGTTGTGTTACCACATATTAAAACACTGAAGCAGAAACAGACTCAGGACCTGCTGGGAGACTGCAGCAGCAAGGTTCCCTCCAGCACTATCCCCTGACACGGCAACACGCTCTGGGTCCACCGAATACTGGGCTAGCACCCCCTTCTGGAGGAAATGCTTCACCACACGGTACACGTCCTCGTATGGGACAGGGAAGTGGTGAGCAGGAGCAAGGCGGTACCTAAAACAGAAAAAGAGATTGCAGAATACTCCTGTAGCAAAAATCAACAAGAGCTTTGAAGGTCAGCATTCCAGATATCATGTTTAGAGTAAGAAAATGGTGCAAATATGCATGATATATGTGATATATAATCCCCTAAATATATCTAAATATGTTGCAATAAAGTATTTCTTTAAAAACATAGCACAGAGTTTAAAAAATATATATTTTACATTATTTATATATATGTATATTAACCACCCAATGGCAACATGTCAGCAATCTTAAGTTTTATACTATTGTGTTTAGATTAAACATGAAGAAAGCTTTAAGATAAGATTTGTTTTGAAGACACAGTACTAAAGGTCCACTCTGGTCCTTGAAGTATTCCGCATTCACATTTAATGATGATGATCCAAACTTTGACTTCTGTCCTACAGACACTTTACCTTCCTCACCAAAACCATTTGTATAACCAATGTGTCCTTGGTGTTGAACTATTGTATATTAAGGAAAGCCACAGAAGTAAATCAAAAAATAGTGAAAAATAATAAGAAAAAAACCCCGAAAACAGCCGCGGCTTGCATGCAAGTACATTAATCTAATTTAATATAGTTTACACATTTACCACCTAAAACTATTAATTAAATTAAGAGGGTAATGTAATACAGAGAAATAAAAAATTGTTACTTACTAGCCCTTTTATAGATGTCATATACATTTTTATACAATATCTGTAACGTTTAATGATTTCATTTTTAGGATTTTTATATTGCTGCTTTTACAGCAAACAAAACACTTACTCTACTGAGAGAACAACAGCATCTAGTTCAGTGACAATCTTTCTAGCCAGCAGATCATATGGACTCATTCCTGTAAAAGACAGAAAACAAAACCAGAGATCAAACTAGTCTTTATAATATCTATGTATACATATATTTAGAAATTCTAAACAAGATTCTACCCAACAACCTTTGTTAAATAAAAAATAGTCTGTTCAAAAGACTGAAAAAGCAACAAACATTGGTCTGGCTCTTTACAGAGGAAGCAATTACGCTAAAGGGCTTACAGTCATTTATATTAGAGGTGTCAAACTTATATTTGCAAGCAGATATTCCTTGTTTTAAAAACCGAATGTCTTTAAAACACATTGAAGAAATGAAATCTTCCATCTTGGCACTGCTCTAAATGGAAATATCCAACCTAAACTAAATCACAACAAACTGACCATAGATTTGTTTCGAATACAGTTGCCAAATTATTTTGAACCCAAAATATAAATAATTACACAAAGAAAGAGAGCCAAGCTTTGTGCCAACATTAGAACCGCTAATGTTGTCACACCGAGATTCAGCATTTAGGCTAAAAGCAAGATACCAACTTTTTTGTGTCTTTTTTAGCTCAACCAACTCAGGGAAACCTGCCATTTATTCATCTGTATACTCCTAATACTTAACCTTGTAGTTCCTTTAAATACACACAAAGATAAGGGAACTAGGCAACCTACGGGAACTTCCCAGACACCATCCTCCTCCGTGGAGGTAAATGACGGCCCTCTTCATCTCAGCATCTCTTTCCCGGTGCTTCGGCTGGTAAAGCACGACTTCCACGCCATCGAACTTTTCTTCTGTCACTTTGACGTGCTCATCAGATACAGGTACGATGTTTTCTAATATAGTAACTACATACATTACGTCCATGTAGTCCTTCACACCAACGGACTCGCAGAGATCTGCCTGGAAAAAGGAAAACAGACAACCAAGTTGAAAAGACCAATCCTAAAAATAAAAATAAAAATGTAAAAAGCACCGAGACATTCTTCCTATGTCAAAGAACAAATCAGATCTGGTTCTTAACTTAGGTCAAAATGCAAATGTTCCCAGTTTGCTGTAAAATCAAGTAAAGATGATAAGAACATAATGTAAACTATGTGACTTTACAAATAACACACAGCCTGCACTGTACTGTTTGTGGCTGCCTGCAACAGTTTTTTGTTTTGTTTTAAATACCTGAGCAATCTAATCTTAACTGTGTTTATATAGTTTATTGCTCCAACAAACATCTTTACTAAAACTTCTTTTTAATTAAAGCCATGCACATTGTTAAGAGGTAATAGGTTTTCCTAAATTTACTATATTGACAACTTCAAAATAAATTGACTAGCTGTGGCTCATCTTGCTGTAATTATGGTTCATCTAGGGTTAAAACTACATACTCAAAAGTAACTGCCAAGTCCAATTTGCTCCAACTATGTTAGGTATTTTAAAGCACATGCGTGTAGCCTTATGAATGGAGGTGATTTTCCATAATAGGATCTATTATTAGGCCAGGTGAGGAGGACTACACAACGCCTGGATTAGCTTCTGACATAATCTGGTGTAGCCGTATGCACATCTACATCAGCAAAAAAAAAAAAAATTTACCCTGCTGTAAAAAAAAACAATCATTCATACACATCGTTCAGGAAACACTGAAACACAAACAAAAATAAACAATCACGTCCAAAGCCTCAGTGACAAAACGTTTTATTTGTAAAGTAACTAAAAAGGAAAAACTTTTCTCTTACCAGGTGAATGAGAGTTCTGAAAAATGAGTTGGTCAGCATGAGCTTCCATCTCTCCTCTATCCTTTCGGGGATTGGTTCATAAACATAATAAGCTGTAAAAGAGCAGAGAGCCGCGAATAAAAAGATGCTTCCCAGCCTCATTTTACGGCGTGCGTCTGCTGGCCACAGAAGGACGGACGGACGGACTGCAGCTTGCAGTTGTGCGAAGGAGCGCAGAGCGTAGGTGCCCAAAAAAAAAAAAAGGGAGGAAAAAAAAAAAACTTCGCATGCAGGACTAATTAAATTTCGCAGCGCCTGGTTGTTGTCATTTGGTGTTTATTGGCCTGCATTGTCGGAGGTTTTCTTCACCGTTGGCACGCGCTACGTAGTGCATGTCTGTCTCGCGCCGCTACGGAGGAGTGGGTTGTGGGCAGAGAGAGAGGGAGAGAGAGAGGGAGAGAGAGAGAGCGCGCGCGCGCACGCAACGTTGTGCGCTCACGAGGCAGCGCCGTCCCACCTTGTCCGCGAGGCGGTTCCTCAGGTGCTCTCTAATCGTTTATGGATTAGAGACGAAGAGCAACGCGGCTTTTTAAGGGAACGAAAGGACTGCGCAACACATTTCCACGCACTCATTCTATGACGCATTGAACGTTCTCCCTAAAAATACAGAAAACGTATAAACATCATCTGACTTATTTCTTGTGTTTTCTTCCCTAGTTGATTACTTTTCGGATTCCTAAATGAAGCTGTCAGTATTGCCAACTTCTGAACTATCGGATGTAGCAAAATGACAGGAGAGTCCGGATAATTGTATGCGGCTGCGTGGCAGCCTCAGCTAATTATATGATTGGTGTTAAATTTCCCCAGCATGACTGACGGTTAAAAGAAACACGACACTGATGCATCAGCTGCCATGCAGAGGCTGCAGGGGTTTAAAACAGAGGAACCACTTTAGTTTCAGTCCAGTTAAATCACTGCACACCTAAGAACGTAGAAAATACAAACACACAAGAAACCCCACGATATGAGCAACCTGGTCACGGGGGGCAATATGACAACAACAACAACCAAACACAACAACAACAACAACACTGATTTAGCTGGGAAACACTTTTCAAACTTTTGAGTTTTAAGTAACCCAATCAGAACTATTTTGCAAACCCAATCCTGCATCAAATCTTGAATTATAAAGGACTGAGTTGATTGAAGGCAACAGGTTTTGTGTTTCACCCAACCTAGTTGGTGAGGTGATGAAGTTGAGACTACAACAGACAATATTAAGTTTAGATAATTACAACCAAACTCAAAAAGTCTTTTTTTCAACACAAAATCAATCAAAATATTTTTTTTACTGAAGTCCAGACAGCTAGTGTAAAATGGAGGTCTGCAAAGAAGGACAAGGTTGTTTTTATTCTTTGCTATAATCCAACAAACTTGGTAACAGTTTGGATAGAGCTGATCAACCTTTATCCTAACACATTTAAACTGGCATATTGGTTAAAGTAACTACCAAAGAAAAACTATGTTGGTTTAAACAATGATAAAGTAAAGGACATTTCTTAGTTTAGCTAATTTATTAGATAACTAAAATTAGGCCATATAAAGCTTTTCAAAATAAATCTATTTTAGACTAAATTGATGGGAAACTTTCAGTCAGTTTAATCCATATGCTGTTCTGTAGAAGTTCACTTGTCAGATTTTTCTGCAGACCAGCCACATGTCTGCATGTGACTCCCAGTTGACCTCTGTGTAATGACCGGTTAAAACTTTTTCTCAGTTAAGCTGAAAGTTGTAATTGGTTGGTGGTTCATAGCAGGCAAGTGCCTCCTTCCACCACCCATCAAACTGTATTGAGATGTACTCTGCCAAATTCAGGGCATTAGAGAGCGTGAAAGGTTCTGGGAGGCTGATCACTGCTGAGCAGCAGAATACTAAATCTCTTCTATGAATGTATAATTATACTTCAGACACAAAGGGATTCTCCCTGGATTTCCCTCCTCCAATATAGGGCCTTCTCTTTGCTTCTATACAACTAGTTAGTGGGGAGAGATGGTGTCAAAGCATGAGTGGGTGGGAATGTTGACTTCATTTATGTAGAGACATGCTGTGCAGTGCTACGCCACGTGGCAGCACAGCACCCTGCTGCGTACCCAGATAACTTAACCAAACGTGAAGATGACTAAATATCAAAAAAAGAAATTTCCAAATAAATTGGGTGGATATCGACAGCCTTAATGCCACGCAGAATTGCCTAATTAATGTCCAGTTTACAGTATGCAGTAAAGGTTCCAAGTAAGGCTGTTTTTGTCATGCACATTCTTGAAATCTGCTAAAGCACATCAAATTCTTTTAATTAGGGAGCTCAGTTCAGACCTCTCCCGCTACTGATGAGAGCGAGCAGCAAACCATTTCACATTTTAATTTGCAGAACCCCTGCTGCAAAGTTAGCTGCGTGGAGTGAGGCAGCTGAAGGCAGTTTCTATTCCAGGCAGAGATGAGCAAAAAAGAAAAAAAAACTTTCTGATGTAGTGATCAGGCAACACATTTTTGAAAATTAGAAGATCAATGCTATTTCATAATTTTAAGGGTCAATAAGTAAGATAAAATATATATCAAAATAAAATATGTTGTCAGCTAAATAATTTTGCAAATCATACATAAAATGTTTGCTTTCTGCTATTTCCAATTATTGTACGTTTGTTTGAAGCAATGACATTGTTGATATTTTACACTGGTACACATCAAACTTAATGTTCTTAGGCTTATAATTTATAAACTATCTTACAATCTCGGAATTATAGTAGCTTCCAAGTTAAAAGTACTGTCTTGCAGGTTGCAAATCGGTCATTTACATGACTTGATGGGTTAAGACATCTCAACACTGTGAAGACAACTGGCTAAAGCTAAAAGAAACATTAAAATGGCAAAGAAAGGCGGCCAGTTGCAACAGTTTAGCATCAATTAGGAATAAATAGCATGAAAGCAAAGTAGACCCTTCCTTCCTTTTATCAGTGATTCAGGCTGGTGTGGGGATATTTACTTTGCTCAACTTTGGCGTCTTGATAATAATTAAGCATATTTAACAGGCAACAGCCCACCAGAGACCTGGCGATTCTGTTAATCTCTTTATAAACATAGCATTCCCATCTTCTAACGGCTACTTCCAGCTGCAATGTTGATCTTGCAAGGCAAAAGTCATCGCATGATGATTCTAAGAAGATAAAAGGTTCACCGAACTCTGATAACCTTAAAGTTTTTTATTAATTTAGGGTCTCGGAATGAGTTTGAGCAGGAGATATACTTGCTAAATATGCAGAGCATGAATGTTCTACAGCTGTGTTACACTATAATGTCAAAAAGGACTAAACATACAAAAATGTTTTGTTTAATCTATAAGACATCTAATTATTAGTGATTTCAAGGGAATCCTGCTAGAAATATGGGTTAGTTAAAGTAAAACAACAAAGTGGGTATTGACAGTATATTTAGATAAAAAGCAGACTTTCTTGTTGACCGTGGACTTTGTGTGTGTGTGTGTGTGTGTGTGTGTGTGTGTGTGTGTGTGTGTGTGTGTGTGTGTGTGTGTGTGTGTGTGTGTGTGTGTGTGTGTGTGTGTGTGTGTGTGTGTGTGTGTGTGTGTGTGTGTGTGTGTG
>JAVLVB010000318.1:576475-590959 GCA_032876305.1 Orestias chungarensis | reverse complement strand
GGAACTATTGCTCTGCTGAGCCTTGTTAATCGTGGGTGTCTACCCACGCACCTGCAAACCATCCGGACAGTTACCTGCAGTATTAGAGCAGCTGGTCACTAGACATCTAGTGCCTGGATATTAACCCAAGTGGTATCGCAAGCTCTTTCATAAGCTAGTTTTTTGAGGTATTTATATAGTTATGCTGCTATAGGCTTAGGCTGCTGGAGGACAATCTGACCACTTCTCACTCTGCTACTGTCTTCTTTTGTCTAATCTGCATTTGCCGTTATTTCATCCTTGTTAACCTTTTTTTTTCTCTTAGTTTTCCTCTCTCCATTGTGTTCTGTTAGCTGAGACAGGTTTTTGGAGCAGGATATCAGCTGTGATGTTGCCAGGGATGTTCTAAAAGTCCTGCTATAAACCTTTCTTGTTTCAGTTTCCTCTGCATCCATTTGTGTCTTCTGTCTCTTCAATCCCCCAGTTGGTCAATGCATACAGCCACTAGTACTGAACCAGGTTCCGCTGGATGTTTCTTCCTGTTAAAGGGGAGTTTTTCCTCTCCACTGTCACTACATGCTCAGTGTGAGGGATTGCTGTAAAGTCACCAACAATACATGGTGTTGTTTTGGTGTGTTGATCCTGGAGGAGTGAATGTTGCAAGTCAATTATTGGATGCAATCTGCTGGGTTTTCTTAGATTAGAAATGTTTTTTAATCTAATTTGTTTATGATGTACTTATTATATGAATGAAAGGATTTTCTTGTAGAGTGCCTTGAGACAGATTTGGTGCTATATAAATGAACAGCTTCTGATTCACCTGAAGTCTTCTTTGGTGTTTCTTGTGTGTGCTCCCGAGTAACCTGTGCTTCTTTTCCACACAAGTGCTCATCTGTGTCTTAGTTTGCTCACCCCTGCTGTTGTTACTTCCTGGATAATTACCCACGTCTCGCAGCAACTCCTCTATCTCACCTTTCAGGAGATCCATACGGCGTACAACTCTTTCCTCCACACAAGATAACACACCGCATTCTGCAAATGCAAACATTACCTACAAAAAAAGGACACATTTGTAAGAAGATAAATTGCTTTAGCAAAGACAACATATCATATCACATTGCATTGGTAATGTTTTGTTGTCTTTAAAGCTGAATACAATTTTAATATGATATACAGCATCAAATGAAGAGATTCTAAAAATAATTAACACCTTGACATAAAAATACAGACAATAACTGAAACATGAATATAGAAACTTTTTAATATTTTAAATAAATGAGTTGGTTAAAAAGCTGTAGCTTTTGTTCCCCTCTGGTTGAAAGAGCAAAGAAACCAAATGCTAAATCATTTGTATTTGATCAAAAGCTTTGTGCTGAGAAAGAAAGGCATACAATGGCCTTTTTAAGGGAGTCATCGTTTGTTCTACAACAGACTGAGATAATCTTGAAATCTGTTCATTTGTCTCTTGTGAAACTTACTCAACATTTTTTTATTCTATGCAAAAAGGAGGGAGACTTTCCATCTTGTAATCATTATAAAGACCTAGCAGGGTACTGAAATTTGTCTGGATATTTCCAGGAATACATTGGGAAACGTCAAAACATTTTAAGGAATCATTTGAACAGACCCACTGCAAACAGATGTTGGCTTCCAGAGAGCACATTTTATTTTGTAATAAGAAAACATGCATTGTCTAACCAGATCAAGACAAGGCCTAACCACATTCTGCATCTACATCATTGTTTACATCAGTAGAGTAAACAAATCAAAAAACGAAAAACACAAGAGACAAATCTGTAACTGGCATTTTAGACGGCTATTAAAGATGTTGCAAGTGTTGTCAATTCTAAACTTTCACAAAACTGTAGTGTATTCAAAATTCATCCAACAATTCAAAAACTGTAAAGAGAAGCAGTATGGTTTTCATGAAGGGATCTTGAGAGCTTGAGATTTCAACCTGGATTGAGCACACAAAGAGGTCATTTACACCAGAGGAAACACAGGAGAAAATACTCAAAGCAACAAAAGAACAAAGCATGATAACTGGCACTGAGGAACAACGTTACTGGTGAGTGAGTGTATGGCTCTATACTCCATTTAAGCTCCTCTTCTGGTTGCTAAATGGAAAGCACCTGTACCACAGCACAGGTGCCAGGAAGCTGCTGTGTGTGGGTCTGGCGCCCACGCATGGACAACCTAGGAAGCACAGGAGGAAGGAAACAGCACAAAACCCCCTCAACCATGACAATAACACAGTTTTGGCGGTACCTCTTCCAATGCTTTCTATCCGACATCTTGAATGTCACTGAAAATTTCCAGAGAGAGATAAACAACCTCCTCAAAGACCATTATGGCACAAAGTATGTGTATTCACATGACATAAGGTCTAGTGGGAGAACCATGAGGTGTAAAAGGAATGCATGAAACCTGACACCAGAAAGTTGAAGGCAAAAATTAACATAGAACTACCACACAACAAAGCTGCACTCAAATGCATTATAGGCATGGTTTATGATTTGAGATGATTCCTGCCTATCACACAAAGACTCCACAATCGACTTAAAATAAGTTGAGGAGAGGTATAGCATCCAGCTGCTAAGATGGGTAAATAAAACAGTTGTATGAGGTCCAGAGTGGCTTTCACAAATATCATATTAAATAGGTTACTGATATAATATAGGGCCTAATCCTAAAATTAACCCTGAAATAAAATTGATAGGAAAAATTTGTAATAATACGACAGTAAAGTCCTACACTAACAAACACATGATCAAAATCTAAATATTCCCATAGTTTTGCATTGCACTGATGTCTCTGTACCATGTAAATCAATAACAGCAAAGTTTGTTTTGTTTTCATGTGGCAAAAAAAACACAGTTCTTCATACATTTCTTATTTTGTATCATCTTTTTTCTCTTTATAAATTACCTTTTCTATGAGTCTTGCGTGTGGATTTAAAAGAAGAAAGGAGCTGTTCTCCTTGACGGAGAAAATCTGTAATGCGGGGCACTCACAACAGGATATTGCACTGGGTCTATTGGGAGTTGAAGTGGAAACATTTGTTCCAAATTAGATTTAGTTAATAATAGCTATTTCTTAATATGAGATTGATTAACATTTAATTACAAGTACAAAAACTAAAGGTTTGACCTTTTTTCGTCAACAAAAAAAAAAAACTTGTTTTAAATGATCATTCAAAGGCTTTTTACACCTCTTGGGGAGTGGCAGTCTTCTAACTTATAGTGAAATGTGTATGTCTTGTGAACGTCAGACGTTCCTTACTTGACTCAGAAGTGAAGCACTAGCAGGAGTCTTGAGTCACTGCACCCAGTGCCTCATGATCATAAGGTTTTCTGTAGCAAACACTAAAGGATAAGCTCTTTCTCAGTCCTTGCCTATGCAACAAATGTATCATAAGGAATGTTGGCCTCTCACCCCTTAACACATGATTCTTTTCTTATCACTTGATCTAAAAACACTCTGGGTGTTTGATCAGAATTACATATTAACCAAATGTGCAGCAGTAAAAACAAACATCATTTAAACACTGCCTATCTGTGAAGTTTTATTGCACTTTATGAGAGCTTGGTTAAACTTTGAAAGATATTGATGGTTTGACTATCCTTGTAATGTACATTCAAAAAAGAGTCTACAGTCTAACTGCTCTTTGATGCCATACCTAAACCTATAAGTGTGGCTTAACCCCTGATAGTCTCAACATACAAGCATGCTAATATTTAAAATGACGGAGTGGAAGCTATGTTCACAACACATTTTTCATGGATAAATGTCCTCATAGGGTGCTTGCATCACATCTAATATCTCCTAGTAACAACGTGGAAAACACATTTTTCAAAAACTCAGTGTATGGATTTTTAATAAAAACTGGATTGTATAGATGAAGAAAATCTTTCTTCTATTTTTTCTAAATTTTTAGTTTGTATGATGCATCTTATTTTGTATTTATATTTCTGTTGGTTTGTATTTTAATGCATTGTTTAAGTGACTAAAACTCTTGAATTAAGTTTGTAAAAGCCCTACACTAGGATTTACTGCTTTTGTTAAGCACTATTATCTGTTCTCGCCTGAGGGCAATATCAAACAACATTTTACATAGGGAACATGTCTATGAACCACAGCTTGTGGCAATAATAACATATTGTGCAAATGGCCTTGGCAAAGTTAAAGTTTTTTTTTTAGCTTACCACATAAAGGTGTAAACATATGGTAAAAATATTAATAAACTACAATTAAATTGTGAAGAGTTAGTGTACCGGTATGTGCTTTACTCTGGTCCTAACTTGAGCATTTAAACATAAAAAAAATATATGAATATTAATCTTGAAACTAATACAGTGTTGAATAATGCAAAAGTGAATTATTGGATAAAACTCTTAATAGATGAAGAACAGAAGATATTAAGAGACAGCGAGATTAAAGCTGAACTAAGGTTTAGTTCTGTTATAAAATAAAACCCTCCAATATTCCTGCTGGAAATTAATTATCTGAATCTGCTGGAAACTATTAGGCAAAGTTATTGTTGCCAAAGGAGGTTCCATCTGTAATTAAATCCAAGTGTAATTGGAATGTTTACTGGGTAAGATCATATAAAACAAATGCATCCAACAATTTATTGCTTTCTTAGTTTAAGTACAGCATCTGTCCCTGAAAAATTTGATGAAGATATACTTGTTTTTGTTCTGGCTGTTTATTTGATTTTTTTTGTACTACTCTAAATATTTGACATTTCATAAACAAATCAAAATACAAAAATGCGTATTTATCATTTTACTTAAACCAGATCATTTCTGCTTCACGTAACACATTAATCTAGGATCTTTAATCATATAACGATAGAGTATTTTTTTATTACGTCCCTCCTTTTTCAAGCTTTATTGTTTAATTCTTAAGTGTTTTCCCTCCAGCAGATGGTGCTATGTCCTAGATCAACAGGTTTAACAAAGTAGTTCATGCACTGTAAAACACAGAGCAGTGATTTGTTCAGAGGGATAATATTTACCTTTTTGTTGCTTCACACAGTATCCAAAACAACATAAGAACAATTCAAACAAACCACATAAACCTGGGGATATTTTTGTTAAGGGAAAACCAAGTTCAACACACTAACTCGCAAAAACCTGTTGGTCTGCAAAATCACTTAAGGTCTCTATTTGGCTGACCCCTGTAGCTGAAAAATCATACATGCATAAATCAGCCCGCAATGCATTCGTAAGCCTATCCAGGGCCAGACTGGGAGATTTTTTTCAGGCCAGGAGTCAGTCATGTAACCAGGCCACCCTGGGCTTTCCACGCATGCATGTTCCCACACATACATACATGTTCACACCCACACCTAAATGCATGTTCACAAGCAAAACGCATTTGTGCACGTGCGCACACGCACTTATAACAAATTCCAAATAAAAGGCCACCACTTATACTGTAATTTCTGAGGTTGTAATAGACAATAACCTTACTGCTGTTAATGCAATATTACTAAGATAATAAAGATTTTACACAATAATAAGTGTCTAAGTTAGAGCTTTACATAGTCATATCATGTAAATTAATAAACTGCCTCAGTGGCACATCATCATAGAATACTAATGAACTCCAACCTACAGTAAATCCAAGGTTGGAATACACAAATGGTCATTTTTGATCTGGGATACACAACAGCAAATCAGCAGCAGACAGAAATATTCAACAACAGAATCACTGAATAGAATAACGCCAAATTGCAAAGAAAGCTATTATTACACTTGTGAGCCGTTTATGTCAATGCTAGCGTCTGGTAGTATTCATGTGTTGTTGCTCTACTGTAGAAATGGTTTTGTAACTTCTCCCAAATACTATACTTCTCCTGAAGTACCAGCATGACTGGTGTCATCACCATCACCACCTTTGAATTGCAAACATATGTTTACAGTTTTTCCATAAACTGTATTTCCTACAGTAAGATTATGTAGCCTGTCACACTGATTTGGCCTTTTACTCATATAAATGATAATGATAAGATTATATCCGATTAGCTGTACAAATAAATGATTTAAAAAGTAAATAATAATAATAATAATACATTGGCGTGTAAATCAGAGAAATTAAAAATATATATATTTAACCTTAAAATAATATTTGCGCCAACGTTTTGTGTGTGCGTGTTTTGTTTTTGTTTTTATAACTTACTTGTAATCTTTATTTTAATGCCAACTAGGGGGGACTGAATAAATAAATCTGTTACTTTTCTGCATTTTTCTGCGTCCTCCTCCAGCGTCTTTCTCTCTTTGTCTCCCTCTCTGTTCCTTTTACCCCGTCGGGAGACCAGAGTCGCTTCTCCTCACTTCTTCGACCGCTCGCTCGTTGCGCGTGCTGCCGTCAACAGACAGACGCCACGCCCCTTCCTCCACACCTGTGTGGTTGATACGGACGTTTGGGGCGGGTCTTAATCAAAATAAACCAATCATCTTCCCATCCTCCTTGTCCCCAGCGCTGGTCTGTCTATCTGATAGTTGCACTGCTGGCAAGACTTTATTTTTATTTTTTTACAGAGACAAAGGCCAGTGGGCCAATATTAGGCCGGCGTTTCGGGAATACTCCCGGTTCTACCTATGGCCAGTCCAGGCCTGAGTCTAAGTCAACATTTTACTATGGCAAGAAATACATGAAATATATTCTCAAAGTTAAAATCTTCTATAGTTCTCTTTATCAGTAAATCAATCTAATATTGCCTTTAACAGGTTAAAATATAACAAGGACTCTAAGCCTTTTTTTCCTGGACAACCAACTTCAAGATTTTATTGGCTTTCAAAAAATGCAAAATAGCTAGGATGAACTGAATAATAATAATAATGTACCTCATCCAAACTATGACTGAAATTCAAAGAGATTTACAGAATCGCTCTGCTGAGACACGAAAATCTGCCTTTTAATGACACTCACTGATTTGATTCCCTTATATGCCTTATCCATCTGCTTGATTTTTTTTTTCTTAGCTCATGCGTTTTTGCTGGATTTTTAACTCGAGTTCACAACAATCCTTTTTTAAACACATTTTTGTACTACTGGTGTGACTGATATTGCACAAGTTTTGGTAAAAACTTGTCATTGTTTTTGCTTTTTTTTATCATTCTATCATTGCTGTGTGTAATATCATCAATTTTAATGCTTCCCAAATGGGTTATAAAACAAGCAAAACTTTTTTCTTTTGGATGCTGTTTTTTATGTTTTCTCAATAACCTCGTTAGATGAAAAGTGCAGCAATGTAACTGATGTCTTAGATACTGTTCCCAGTCAGGTATAAGCTCATACAGGACAACAGTCTGAGTAATCTCCTCCTCTACTAAAACTTTGTGTCCTGTAAAGTTGCAGACTTCTAGATGTGCTGGTTCTGATTTGTTACTGTGAAAGCTCAGTTGGCCAACACTGAAGATAAAGTAGAAAATCGTGTGAGTCTCTGTGAACTCACAAAGCCACATGTTTGGACAAGATGAGCTTTTGGCAACCTCTGATACAGCATTGGATCTTTGTATGTGGAGCGTTGGACTCAATTACAGGTCCCTTATTTTCACATAATGATTTAAGAAAGGTAATTTTGGGATTTTTTGCAAAGGTTCTAGCTCTGTAATCAGTTCTTAATTATGTATTACATTTAAACTTATTAATAAAAAGTAATTTTGTTTTTATTGGCACACATTTCCTTTTCCTTTGTACTTCTACGAATTAATCTATTGCTGAGATTTCTTCATAGGGAAAGTGGGTTCAGGAGGGAAAGTCAGACACAGCTCATTGTGAGGGATCCCAAGATATTCCCAGGGCACACAGGACACCTGATAACATGATGCCAGAATCACCTAAACTAACTTCTTTCAGTGCAGAGGACCTACTTTAAGGGCCCCCCTAGCAAACAGAGCTCCTGACCCTATCCCAAAGCTTAGTCAGGATGAGGCCAAATTGTACACTCACCCTGAATGGGCAGAAGGTCGATCTTTCAGTCATGATCCATTTCTCATGACCGAAGGTGAGGGAACAAGATATAGCTGTTAGATCAACAGTTTCACTTTTGACAGAGTTTTTTTTCTCTCTTTATAATAGCTGACTAAAGAAGTACTAGCAAAACAATGACCAGGCACAAATCTATCTAATAATATCTCGAATTTCCCACAATCACATTTGAACAAGATGACAAGATATGTGAACATCTTTAATTGTAGACCGAGAGTGATCCGATTTAAGCGATCTGATTCAAGATTTAAAGATGTTAACTGAAAAATATCATTGGAAAAATGCAAAAAAACAATAACTTTACGTCCTTAAGCCATCCTTTTTTCTATTAATTTACCTCTGTGTTCTGTCATTAAGCACTGCAAACATGTTAAGTGATAAGAAAAAAAGCCTAACCCTGTGTCAAGTTGTGAAAAGTCTTTGGAAGCAACCACCTGAAAGGTTAGTTTTCCTACATGTATTCTCACTTAAAGTTAACTTTTATATGCCACTTTGCATCTGCTACAGTAATAGTTACACAGTACATTAGCCATAACTGGCTTTAAATATAAAATACAAAGATTTAATAACAATAATTAATCTATTGTTAAGACAGTTGTCCAGAAAAAACAAAAAATAGTTCAAACAGCAAAGTGATGTTTAGTACATCCCCACAGTGTTTTTAAGCTTTTCTATGATAATACTGTGATTGACTGTTTCAAAAGTAGCACTAAAATCTAACAAAACAAGAACAGACATGTCTCCATTATCTGAGACCATGAGAATATCATTAGTGACTTCCAGTAAAGTTGCTTCCGGCCTAAGATGAGCTCGGAACCCGACTGAAGCTCTTTAAACAGGTCATTATTGCCCAGATGATTGCTCAGTTTGTTCCAAACTGCACAAGTCCAACCCTGCAACATAAGAGAGTTGAGTTTTAAATTTAACAGGCCATGAGGATAAACGCTTTATTTTCTGTCACTGGATCAAATTACATGTGTTTTCAGTATATTCAATGAGGAAATGAAAGAGAGGTGTACACAAAGAAGGGGATACACAGAACATTGAGATCATCTGCAAGTGTTAATGACATGCATGGTGTTTAGTAGGACTATTAGTACTCAGAAGGATCAACAGAAACACGATGAAAGTTATAAAAAGCAAACTGATGCATTTTGGGGTTTTTTTACGGTTCTGGTTCAGCTATCCCCTGATCCTGAACAATATATTAAAAACATACTGTAACCTAAGGCGCTCTGATTAGGTTCAGTTAATACTGCCTGTGATGGTCCCTCCTGGGGGCAGTATGATTTACAATGGCAACACATGGCAGGAAGTTGTTAGGAGCACACTTGAGGTCTTGTTCTCTTCATCTTCATAACTCCTGCCCATAAAAAGAAGAACAAAATGTATATTATATTGTTTTTTGCAAATCAGCCCATCACAAGCCTATCAATGAATACTTTTTTTTGTTTCTTTTTTTCAAATATATTTTCATCCTTTAACCTCAGATTGACCTCAGAGAGATTAAGTACAAAACAATGCCTTGCAAAATTATTCATGCAACTTGAATCTTCTTACATTCTATAAAACAACAAAGATCACTGCATTTCAAATCACCAAAAAGCAATAATATGCATTATGCATAAACACAAATTAATTTAGACAAAATGTTAGTATTGTAACCAGACCTAAAAACATAAAGTATATTGTTCCTTACCAGATAATATTCTATTTACAATGCAACATAATACGTATTACTTAACATTTACTTATGTCTCTCCAATTAATATTTAGGATGTTTAAATCTATAACCTAATCTAATATTGCAAAGTAATTTGATCTGATTGTGTCAAAATGTATTTTCTAAATTGCATTAAAGTTAGTGTTATTTATAGTATGCATAATTGTAAAGTGAAAGTAAGTTCATGTGTACCTTCTTAGTTTTACAAACCCACAGAGTTGTGTCAGAAATGTTCAGAAAACAGCTTGTTACATACATATGCACAGATATCACATACAGAGCAAAACTGTGCCAGACGTTTTCCTTTTGCCATTGCAATAAGATGATAATGCAATTTGTTTCACATATCATGCTTCCATGGTTTTTAAAATGCAACCTCTGAGGTTTAGGGTCAGATGTAGGTGTACATCTTTCAACTGGTAGGTTTCCAATTTCAATGCCAACTTCGTCTCTCTAAGTCCTTGTGTCTGTAATGACCTCTGTCTGCTGCATTTTTCCTCCTCGCCGTCATCCACTCCCTGTGTTCTGTGTGTAGTGTGTTCTACTTATACAATAAATCATTGCCTTCATCAACTGCCATCTTTGTCTCTTCATTCTAGTCTATCCTTAAAACAACTGTGCCAATGTCCTTTAATGATAAATTAGAAATAGTTAAATAGTATTCTTTAAGGAGAATTATTTTATTCTGTTCTGATTGCAGGTTGGTTCCTTTGGACTTGCCTTTTGCGTTTCCACTGCTTTCTGCTTAGTAACTATCCTTTTCATCAATATGAAAGAGAATTAGGAGCTTGGCCTGACACTGGTGGGTTGTCCTAGTCCCCTGATCTTTGCAGTCATAGGAATAAATAAAGCAGTAAACATAGTTTACAAGACGACTAAATGACTTGTGAATGTTTTTCTGGCATGTGTATCACAATGAGGTCAGACACATCCACATGCACAAACATGCATTGGCATCCTGCATATCAACCACTGGGTTTATAAACGCAGAACAAACATTTAAAGTTGTTTTTCACTGGAGTCCAAAATAAAATATATGATTGTATTACAGGCAGGAAAACAGAATCTAACCAACAGCTACAAACCTACACATAGGTGGATGAAGTCTAACGAAAGTTTTATCTTTGGACATTGTTCATGTATGACTTTTATACTGTATGACCTTCCAGGGTTTATTAAGAGCTTATATAACTGATTATAGCTTATGCTTGAAGGATCATTAAAGATGATTTTTATTATTTTTACTCGGAAAGACCATGCCACAACAGTGAACCTTTTCTGACTCAGTTGAAATTAGAGAGAACCGTGTTTGGATAGTTTGGAGGGGGAAAGCTTCATCTGTGGATTCTGTCTTACTTTACCTTTTTTTTCTCAGAAAACCTCAGTTTATTCAGGTTTGCAGACTTTTCTTTCTTGTCAACTCTATCATAGCATTGCAGCCAACCTCGGGTCTGGACATTCAATAAAACATTGCAGGGGTTGGCTGGATTTGCCAGTTTCTACAACAGCCAAAACCCTTGTTAATATACGGGCGATCACTCTTGTTGATGTTCCAAATCACTGCATTTGATCAACAACATGTGACCACTACTTTCCCTTCCGAGTCCAATCAAAGAAGCAAAGTCATTTTTTTTTTTGTTTGTCTCATATTTACTGACAGTATGTCATATGTTTTCTGTTTCCACACTTGAGGTTAAATTCAAATCTTTTCCTGAACTTGATCAAAAACACATGTTTATTACTGTATGTCATGATATGTAAGAGCCAAAAATTAAAAAAATAAAGATTTTTTAACTTTTGGCATTTTCTACTATCATTTTGCATGAACAGGTCCCTGACATTAAGAAATTTTAAATAATACTATCACGGAAACTCAGTTAGGCTTATTTGGTAAGGAATGTGGTCTTTTTTACGAAGACATACTAGGTGAAAAGAGATTTGATTGAGGCATGAACTTGACACTAGCAGTAATTAAACAAGTTAGCTCTATTAATACTATTACTTTACATAATTCTCATTACGTATCTAAAATATGTTTTATAAATACATTAACTCAGCAGTTCCCCTTTTTCCCTTATCATTTATCTATAGGACCATAGACACAGCATTAAATGTCGCTGTCCTTGTAAGAGTGCCGCAAATAAATTGAAACATAATAGAAAAAGGTGGCTGATTATTCAGGGATAGGAAACAAATTTTAGTTTATGCTATGGCTTTCAACAAAGAGAGATCTGTTTTTTGTAAATTATTGAGAATCTATTAAACAGATGTCAGAGTGTTTGCCTGAGTAAAACCAAAGAAAGATATTTCAGGAAAATTATTATTTATGACAATGAAAAGAAAAACAGATGCTTACTGCTTACCTTTCGGTACATTTTGGTCAATAATTGTGAACAGAAAATAAAAACACTGTCAAGGCTAATCCATCAGGTCAGTTTTGTTCAGCACCAAATAAAAAAAAATAAAAAAAACATCTTCTGTCTGTTTGCACTAAAATCTTTGTCTAAGTTACTAATTTTTACAGATATTTTTAATGATATCTCAAAATTTAGATACTCTTCAAGGATTTTGCAAGTCACAGAGATCTGAAGTAGTTAACTATCTTAAAGTTAAAAGATGTATTTCTATTTTCTGCTCTATAAAACACACAGTTAAAATTAAAGTAGTGCATGTAATTACTTAAAACTGATCAAGGAATCAAGGAATCAAGGAATTTTATTTGTCATCACATCACATGTGGTACATGATGCGGGACAAAATTCTAATCCCCCGGTCCAGTTTACACCCTGATAGCAATTTTAAATACTTTAATAAATTATAAGACCTCTGCGAGAATAGGATTGAACACAAAATCTACAATATGGGACTTCGGACATAGCAGCAATGAAAATTCGGTGAGTAATTATTTATTAAGAAAAGAAGGTTTTTGACTTTAATTGAAATAAACTAAATAAAAACTTATTAATCACTCTATTTCTTTTAGACATTTCAGATATGATCAAGAAGTAGTCATAAGAAACCTATGGCAGTGGTGCATGTGTTTGAAGATTCCTCATCTACCAGCTAGTGGTCATTTAAACCAACTAACTAATTATAGACAGTTACAGAAATGTAAAGCAACAAAAAAAACTTTTCGTAAGGAAATACTTTTTTTAATTATTATTATGAGTCGCCATCTGCCTGCAAAAGAACTGTAAATAAAGCCAGCTAAACAGTTACACAACATGAGACTGATGAGCTTATGGCTGGGAATACACAGGTGGAGCAGATGAGCCTGATTGCATGAGTGCTAAGCAGAACAAAGCAAAGCAGTGTAAAGCAGACAAAATGGGCCAGAATCATGATACAAAACATTGAATACAGCCCGAAATAATCAATACTCTAAGGAATTAATAAGTGAATTTACTTATGTGATTATTTAAAATATTAGTTGATATTTTGACAGCCGCCTAATTGATTATATTTCAATTTAGGCCTGTAGAAACTGTGATGTATGGTTGCTTTTTAGTAGTGTGAAAAGTTGTATTTTGTATTGTTAGGTAACCAGTTAAAATTTCACCTGTTAAAATTAGTTGCACTACTTCTGTTATTAGAGGTGTGTGTGTATGTCAGACAAAATAGGAATAAAGACATTAAGATGTTTTATTGCTGGACACCACTTCTATCAAGAGTATTCATTTGATTATAATTTCATCATATCAAAAAATATCATTTTAAATAAACCTGAATGTGTTAATTTCATAATATGGCCTTTCTGTTTGCTCTGTTTTCATGTCTTCTCATTCCCTTCCTGTTAACTGGCTTGATTATTCCACCTGTGCTTTTTCTCCCAGTTCTGATCAGTTCTCCTTGACACCTATTTACTACTCTTAGAAGCAGCATTGAGTCAAGCAAAAAGTGCCAGAATATTGAATGTATTTCGGCGTGTACAAGTCCAGCCTTTCTGTTTTTGATTCATGTTTTTTAACCTCTGATGTTTTTAGTTTCTGAATCTTACCTCACCCTCCGGACACCTTGCTTCTTTGATTAGCTGGACTCTCATCCTGTCCATTACACAGGCATGCTGTTGCTTCACCTTTTGACTTGTACACTCCTTGCAAAATTAGCAAGCCAATATAGGCTTTGTAGTCAACTACATCCACATCTTTCCAACTGTCCCCATACAGATGCTTCCCCTCTAAATTTGTCATCCCAAGCACAATATTTTTTTTATAGATGGCGGTATGAAGAGCTCGAATGATGACTTGATGTCATCAACATGCCTCACTGCATATCTGGTGGGTCCTGGTATTGATGATATTACTGGCACTATGTCTACCCTGCTGTTTCAGTGGGGAAAGGGACCATAGTATATTTCAATATTTGGAAGAGATCGTGTCTGCAGGTGGTTGAGGGACAACAGGAGGGTCAATACTCTCATTCTGAATAGATGAGAATCCCTCAAAATCAGGGTCCTCCTCAACACAGTCTTCTGTCTTAGAGACAATCTTATCTAACTCACTTTCGCTTTCAAATACCTGTTCCAAAACATCTTTGACAGTAAACCTTTTCAAAGACATTTTCAAAGAGGGCGTGAAGATTGCAGTACACTCAGAGTACAGTGAGGAAGAATTCGTATAGAGGACTACTGCGCAAGCTTTTATATTTTCTCTTCCATGATTTTGCATGAACTACCAATGTCCTTGCAGGAATTTCTTGCCCTCCACAGAGCTGGTAAAGTCAGTTCTACACACACACACACACACACACACACACACACACACACACACACACACACACAC